>CAJPEV010005788.1:0-13094 GCA_905338385.1 Darwinula stevensoni
ATATGCAAATTTTTATTGCGGAACACGCATGACTTTTCATACAAGCCTCGTATGTACATGTCTCGGGATCTCCTCAAAGAATTCCTGAAATGTCAACGATGTGACGTGTTCCTGTTGTTCCTTTGCTGTATAAGGTTATTCCAAGCATGGAAACGAACACCAAAGCATCCTACATGGTGGAATCACAGCAAGGAGCAGCTGATTTTGTATATTCAGTTCCAGTTTTTCTGCTAAGATAATGCTACACCCCACAAATGAGCCTCGGTTCCAGATTACTTTCCTAACGTCCGCGTGAAGTTCTTTCCTTATTCGCCTTTCTTGAATCCGACAGAATATGCCCAAATAACCCATCAGACGTGCTTTGCGTGATTTCGCCATATACAAACATACTTGATGAGATGCCTAAGGAGAGAACGTATCAATGGCTAGAATTAGTGTCAATCTCCACATATTTTACTTTCACAATAAAATAATGATTATTCGCCACAAAATATCCCTTGCGTTTGTGCCCTTTCCTTCTCTATTCCTCACACTCATATTACCAAAAAACAAGAAATTCTCTTGCGTTACCGAAACTGAAACGGCTGCTACCGAATTTGAATGGACTTTTGCCAAAACTACTAGAGAAAACCTATATTACAAATCTGAAGGTATGAAATAAAGTTTAAATTTACCATTTTTACCTGGGAAAAGGGGATGACGCTGATATGGACGCAGTTGTTTTAATTTTCTTGATGAATATGACTTTAGAACCTAATACAGGGAAAATCACGTTCAGCAATGCGCAACATTTCCGATTCCTTTTCAAGTTGCAAAATGACAATGGAAGTCAAGTTGGAGCATGAAACAAAATTGTTTTGCTTTGAACTTCCATGTTCAAATTTTATTCTCGTGGAACGTCATGAGAACTGAACATGAATTTATTGCTGAACTTCACCAAACGGATGCTTGCAAAGAAGAATTGCAGCAATCACCGTGTTGTCCAAGAAATACCCTCAGTTGCTTGCGTTTGTGTGTTGCAGGGCGGAGACACTATTGCAAGTCAATAGTGTTTGGCATTTTGGTCGTTTTTTATTGGGCATTATTTGGGGGCGTAATTTTATTGGGCGTTACTTAATTGGGCGTTTTTTATACGACTCTCAAAATCCACAATCCCAGTTACCAGGGTCGATACGAAAGTAATGTCAGCCCATTTTTTTTTATCGATAATCTTTCAAGCAAAAATAATGAAATTCGCCTAGAAAATAGACCAAGCCATATATGTATATTTTTCCATTTGGTTCCCATCGCGTTCAACAGATTCTTCCTAGCGCTCAGGAAGGGCAGGTATGCCGTCTCTGTTGGTGGCGACTTCTGCTTGGCTTGTCTTTCAAGTCGGTTTCTTCACCCTTGACCCTGTTTGTCCACCCTCTCACTGTGCTCACATCAACGGTAGAGGTCCCATTTACGACTTTCAGTCGCTTATGAATGTTTTCCCTTTGCAATCAGTAATTTGATAGCAATCTGCTTTATACGCGCATCAAGGGAACAGCCATTTGGAACGGGTGCAGTGGTGCTTCCAACTGATACCTATCCAGAAAATTGACGCAGCGAGGACGGCAAGTATGAATCTTTAACTAGGAATTTTTTGGGGGTCTTCCATGCATGAGTCCGGAGAAAAAATTTAAGAAGCATTACTTTCGTACCGATCCTCGTATTTTCTGGGGTTGATTTGAAATCAAGTATTTATGTTGAGGATAATAATTACTGTGTAAGAGAGCATGATCTGTACAGGGTGGGTCAAATAGATGCACCCAACTTTCGTAGTAATAATCATTGTGAGTCTCTCCAGCATATTCGTGAATTATTTTTCCAGATGGCATATAGCTGTGATTACGACAGATTTCTTGATTAATGATTGCATGGTTATGTACCAAGCGAAGTTGATTGCGCACTGTGTCTTTAAGACGATAAGAAAGGTAAGGGTAAAGGATGGAGAGCTTTGAACCGTCTGTAATCTCAAAAGAAGGAAGAGACAAAGAGGAAGGTCGATCTATAGCTTGATTTCTCTCCTCTGAGACCGCTCACCCTTTGTTCTTGATGGGCTAAGAAAGAAATATTATTTTCAATACGAGTGGTCAGAATCGGATTGCATCGCTATGTTTTCGCAGAAAAATCGTAATTTTAATACATTTTACAATCGTGCTTTGAAGTACCTGGAGTAGGGAACATCATTTTTCTGGTGCTATTTTCTGTTGAAGTTTCACGCAAGTTCTCTCTCAGATGTCCGGTTCTATGAAAAAAACGCTTCCAGATGAACAATTATGATGTGTGATGTTTCTTCTTCGTACTGGTTTGTTATTCCCGCACGATAAAAAAAATCTCGTAGGTATGTTTCAGTCCCATTTTATTACAGCTATCTTGCATAATAATAATACATTCTCTTACAAAATGTCCACCTTCCATGTGGATATGGAACTAAATGGATGTCCCCCCAGGCGGAATTTCTACCTGTTGGAGCGATATCCACCAGGGAGGGAAAATCCACCTGATTCCGGTGAATCGGAGGATTTCCTGTGACTAATATTTTTAATTATTATTCGGCACCGAGTCCTTCTTCCGGTTCTGTGGTGGACTTGGCTGTGTTGTCAAGGGAAGAAGTCGTCGTGAGTGCTCACAACAGTGGGAGGACACGAGTTGCCTCTGGCAAGAAAAAGTAGGAAGAGCCTGGTTCATTTATTGCAAATACGTCATTGCAATAAATTCCAGAGGAAAAGTTTCACTCATCATGTTGTACAAATGCAACACTCGAAGTAAGCCTGTCCCTAAAACCCTCGACCCGAAAACATGATTTAAAATGAGAACATGTGTCTCTGGTGCCAGGTGTGGGAGAATGGCGCAGTGCCTACCGAACACGGGCCCCTTCGTCCAGGACCACGCATCCCTGTCTCCCCTTCTCTTTCAGTATATCATGGACTCCCAATACAACATATCTGACCATTGAATGCTTTACGACTGAGGTACCCTCGTTCATGCTTGTCTCGTCATTGATTCTCACTCGACTTAACTCCACCGAGTTTGATAACTAAAAAAGATATCAGGACTTCAGGAACAGTCGCGAAAATTCATAAAATCTCAACGTAGAGCTGGTTCATAACAATGGAATAGATAATATCGAGTGTGATAGGTTCTTCCAGTGCGATGGCAGCAAGAGAACGAGAGGTAACCACCTCAAGTTGCGTAAACCGCAGGTGCGGCTCAGGTTGAGACAGGACTTTTTTTTTACTTGTACAGTGGTAAACGCGTGGAATCCGT
This sequence comes from Darwinula stevensoni, assembly GCA_905338385.1. NCBI lineage: Eukaryota > Metazoa > Arthropoda > Ostracoda > Podocopida > Darwinulidae > Darwinula > Darwinula stevensoni. The sequence continues at coordinate 3,295 of CAJPEV010005788.1, forward strand.
TAGACGACGACGTAGCGGCTTCCCGTATTTTAAAGTATTTTAAGGAAGAAATTAGATGCTTCTAGGGACAAGCAAGAAGGGGGCAATGTTGATTAAAGGGACTAGGAATTAAAGAAATAGGATATGCCTTAAAATAAAAAAAAGAAGATATTTAGCTTTAAGAGGAGTTGGCTTACCCTAAAATTAAGGAACTCTCAACCTTGACACATAATGTCCAGATGGGGGTCCTCGCCTCTTGATACATATAATCAATATTTAACAAGGAAAGGGAATTGAAAAAAAATTCACAGAAGAAGAAAAAAACGATTTCCCCAGGGGAGGCTCGAATTCACAACCCCGGCATAATTCACGACTACTGCCTTATAAGTACTGTGCGCTAACCGATTGCGCCACTGGGGAATACAGACTTATCTTAGAAGGCAAATCGCCTTCTCTCGATGTCGAAAGTTTCGCAAAGTCAAAGTAAACTGTGAACAGGATTCAGTTTCCGCTCTTGCTCGTCGTCCATTTGGAACCTTCGAGAAAATTGGTGAGGCTTTCCTGTTTCCTCGTTTTGAACTACGCGGATAAGCGAGTTTTTGTGGGCAATTCTGATGTGTGCCTTCTTTCGTCGCACTTTACGTGATTTTTCCCCACTGATTCGCTAAGTTCACGAGTTTGTAAGTCCGCATCCATTGCCAGATTATTTTCTTCGCATTTTTCCAGTTCCTTTTCCACGAAAACAATGTCATCACTCAATATGGAAACTGCCTTTTCTCCATTATTTTCTCCGTGAATGAATCAGATGCAATCACATAGGTTAGTTCTGATGCTTAAAATTAAGTTAAAATTGGTCATTTTGGGTCCCCTGCTTCAAAGAATCCATGAACGTATTGGCGACCTACAGAATGTGTGTATCAGTTGTTAGATGCAGACATAGTCAGGGCAAAACCGGAATGAGTGAAATTCGATTTCAAATGATGTCTTATATTTGACCCCATGAATAACGCACATCCAAGATTACACCTCATCTTCCCAGCACCAGGAAACAAAACGGCTTGATTATTCCACAATCCATTATTGTACCTATTGTTATTGACCTTGTACACCGAATGGATCGAGTCCAAAAGACATTAATTTACAAGTCGATGTCTTTTGAATGGCACATATGACGTTATGTGGCGCGGAGGGACTTCCATTGCGAAAATTGAGTTTTTCGCGAACGTAGGGAAAAGGGTGCGTGGGAGCAAGTTTCTTGCCACGAGAAGACAAATCCTCGGATGCTAAGGAATCAGTGTGAACATTATCTGAGCTCTACATTCAGCAGTTAGGTTCTGGAAAGTTACTCATACGACGAAGTGCAATCTTCTATGGTAGTCAGAGCTCTCACATATGTCGGACAATTGTTCGGCGTACCTCACTCCAGTTTAAAAAAGAAACACCGTTCCCAGTTCCCGTGTCCAATCGGGCTCGCTAGACTCTGGCTCTCGTTGAGGGTCAGAACAGCAGGCGCTGTCGTTGCAGGGAGTGCATCGCGTTTAATTAGTCTGCCAGACTTTTCAAAATTGTTAAGCATTATTTTAAATGGACAATTCGAATTTGGAAAATGCAACTTTGATAGGAAAAAGTTATGTTTCTTCAACCTGACTTAATAATGCCGAGAACATCGCTCTCAAAACTCAGCATAAAAATCTCTGGATGCAACTACGTTGAATTCTAAGTAATTCTGAGATTGCATGAGGAAAACGAATGCGGATTTCTAGTTACTATCTTGAAGGCTAAAAATACCTGGGAGAAAATATTTCTATTCCTATCCAAACAATAAATCTGAAATCGAGGAACCCAATAATTTGGCAGACCCACAGTCACGTATCTTCACTTTAATCGGCCAAATTTTCTCATGGACAAATGTATCCCATTTACCCATAAAATGCATGCAACTTGCATGCATTTTAGGGGGAAAATTGTCAGGCCTGGCATTTTTTCTTGCCGCAAGGTGGTATCATGGTTTTTGAACTATTTCAATGCCAATCTGCCAACAAAGTTTTTATAAAACGTTTTCGCCGTAGAATACTACTGCGGTCCCTATTAGCGTTTCTCAGGGCCGTTCACCTACCCAAAAAAAAGATTAATGAAGAGCATAACAAAATTCTCACAAGGACAATATACACTCCGCGTTGACAACTGCCCGGATCAATCAGTGGAGGCGAGGACAGAGGGAAATTGCAGAATCGCGTAAAAGTTGGTGATTGAGGACAGGCGGATGAAAACGAGGGATTTGGGATTCAAGTTTGCGACTCCATCTTCTGTTCAATGAGAATTGGATTTAATTAACACCACCGACTCCATCCCCCGTGGAGCCGGATAGTTAGACCGACCGTGAACGCAAGGGTAACGAACTGCGAATGGCTGCGAATGCTTGGATGGATGCCAGGTGCTGCCTTGCCAACTGTATCGTCCCCATCAGGCCAACTGTTGTGATATGCAATGTGTCTGCGAAGAAGAAAAAACGTGCAGATGCGAGTGCCCCGTCCGATTCTCTCCGTCCGTTTTACTGCATTATGCGCAGATCCGGTACACGGTACAAAATAATTCCGACCAAGGCATCGGAGACAGTGTTTCCGTTCATTGCTTGGAGATACGGATTCCGATTCATAGCGGAAACAATGTCTCTTATATATTTTTTTTCAAATAAACATGCTGAAAAAACCTCGGAATGGATCCCTCCGACTGAAGCTAGTAATGGAGCTTTCCTCTTATTTTCCGGAAATATCCATTCCATATTCGGAACCGGGTTTCCATTCCCTGAAGTAATATTTCGTCTCATTTGGGTTTCCCTTACTTGCCTTCATTGCTCAAAAACGTCTCCTTTTTTTTTAAATACTGCAGGATAAATAGGATTTCATTATCATTATGCAACCTCCTGTAATTAATTCGTGAGTATTTGGCGCATCCCAATCACGGAGAAGCTGTAAGTTCTAGTCACTAGCACGATTAATCAGTACCTCCTTTTAATCACTTTCGGAAAAGATTGCGACTCATGCTCACCTCTCTCTCAAAGAGAGTGTTAGAGGAGAACGACCATGTTCGGCATCTGTTATACTTTGATTAGCACAAGAAGTGCGGGTCGCCGGCAAACAAGAAATGTACGATGCCGTCGGTTCAGCAGGGCGTCCAACGTTTCAGAGCATTTCCACTCCCGACGGGAAGAAAAAGCTGCGATGCTCTTATCCGATAGGGATATACATATAAACTCGAAAATGAAAACTGCGCATTCCGAAGCATCACGATATCATAAATAAGGGTACATCGGGGGCTACTGGAAGTCATGTACCATTCAGAATGTAAAGTGAAGGTGTCGGGAGGCTTCCCTAAGATGTCGATGCGGATAGGTCCGAAAGATCAGGAAGGTTTTTCCGAATGTATTCGAAGCAGGCTTTTCCGAGACGAATGAGGAAAAGGTTCGTTTGCCTAAACTTCGTAATTCGAATGTAGGTCTCTTAGCCGTAATATTTTGTGAAATAGAAGGGGGAAATTCTGCTGATGAAACCAAAGCCGGATTTCGGACGATATGTAGGATAATTTTCCCGTCCATTAGGAGGTATGCGGGTTAACGTGGTCTTAGACCGAAATTGTTTACAATGGAGACTAGGATATTTTCGAAATTTTTTCAAAAAGTGATTCCCTTCTACCTCATGGCACTTTCACTCCGCATAGTTTTTGCTCTTTCGTTTAATTCGTGCTCGAGATTTTAGTGTTGTCCTATTGCTTAAACCTAGATGAAAGCAATCTAATTGATTTATTTATATTCCAATGTCCACGGAGTCGAACTGCGTATGCTGAAAATATTCATTGTGTCCCAAAAGGAATGTAAACATTTAAAAAATTAATGTCTCCCTAAATTAGGCCTCAAATGAAATGATTATAACAGTAAAATGAAGTGCAACTCAAGCATTTTTCAACCTGCTATTGCAATTCCACCTGGGCACCATTTGTGATTCTGTAGATGTCTAAGCGATGTTGGAGCTCTTACCACACCTTTTGCAGAGTGTTAGGCATAACTATGGGCTAAAATGTAAATTTTAAATTTACAGACGAGTCTGTGATCTCAATCCTTTACTTCCTCATCCTGAGAACTAGATGAGAAAAAGGACTGATTTCGTGGACAATCGATAGAACATTGCAATTTCCTCCCGAGTTTCCGTCGGAATAATAACAGTTTTCATCGGAATAATAACAGTTTTCCTCAGCGACCACCAGGTTCGCTGCCTGCACAGGGTGGATGACTGCTGATACGCGATTCCCAGAAGAGTGTCCAGTCCTCATCTATCACTGATCCTTGCTTGCTCTCCCTGTATTCTTCATTACTCGCCAAAATGAATCCTACGAGGGCTACAGTTTAGCATCATTGAAGAAAGGCCTGAGATTCACCTTGATATAGTTATTTTTCAAGAGGAAGACGGAAACAGCTCAGTTAATAACATGAAGTGGGGTTTCTGAGGAAATGTATGAAATTTGTTTTGACCGTTGAGGATAATCCAGATTTACATGCTCTTGGAGATTTTAAAGGTGAAGAATCGGCAATTTCAGAAAAATATGAAATGGGTGTGTCTACGGTGTCGGACGTAACATCCGGAGTAATATGTTCAGTATGCAAATTGTATTTAACTATATTTTGGATGACGGATCATCATATAAAGGTTGCAACAGTTGCTTTTGGGTAGTGACTGAAAATTCCAAAATTCAAAGTATTGCACTCTCTTCTTTGTTAGATGTGTACCTATGTTGAAAAAAGTGTCAGACGTGAAATTTCATGAACCCTCAGGTTGAAGTCACTTGGTCTAATGTTCACATATCTTTTATCCAGCGGACTCTAATAATTTAGTTTCATGATCATTCTATAGATTAAATGAAGGTCTGGAATTATTGTAAGTCACCCCCAGATTACAGCTCTTGACACGGAAAGTAGGCCTATTTTTTGACGGTGTCGGATGTGACACGTTCTGAAAATGTATTTTGAAACGAAAATCTGTGCATATCTTTGAGTTTTATTTTATAGATATCATCCCAAGTTACACAACATATTCCAGCAACGTTTGAGAAATATTGATGAACAATGTTGCATTCATGTGATATGTCCAAAACGTCCACGTCTTTCAAATGTTGCGAAGAAACATTGCATTTATGTCGCAATTTGTTATTTATTCAATGCATGTACGTTGCAGAAGCGTTTCAGGATTTATGTTGCTGCAACGTTGCTTCACGGGCACATAATAAGAGCCTATTTTGGCATTGCGGGTATGCATATGCTTCACTGGTCCTGAATTGGACCGATATTCGACCAATATTGAATTATTCATTTCATCATTTCGTACCATATACATTACCTCTCTACCAAGACATTCCCATGAACAGGACGAAGACTGTACTGGTATAACTCCTACCCATGCATAATGAAGTATCTGTATCATGTACAGGCAGGAGACAAAGTATATTTGTGGAGGTGATCTCCTGGATGTGCTAAATATGGCACATTACAGGAAAAGGTCTGACTGCAATGTTCTAGGGATTGTCCAGGAAATCAGTCCTTTTTCTCATCTAGTTCTCAGGATGAGGAAGTAAAGGATTGAGATCACAGACTCTCTACCATTGTTTTTATCGTCCTGTAGGATGGAATCGACGAGTTCTTGGAAAGGGTTCTTTTTGGGAATAATAACTTTTTAATCTTGACCCCATGAATCATGTCGTCGCTACGTTGTCGATGTCAACATTCTCTCAATGTTGATAGCAAATGTTGCAATCGCATTCGTAGAAATGTCGCAGCAACATTCCATGTGAAAAAATTGCAGCAATGTTTTATCAATGTTCAGCTTCCAACAGAGTAACATAGGCAACACTTCGGAAACGTCTTATCAACATACTGTGTTACTTGTGATTCAAATTTTAACAATTGACATCTATGTGGAGAAATTGTATGTATGCTTGCTTTCCATGCCATGTCTTATCTGCGAGGTGGATTGGTCATGCTTCTTCCCGAGCAGCAGTAAATTTTCGTACAACCTTCTCCTAGCCAGTGACGAGGAAGAAAGGATGCCCTTATTCGGGTAGTAGGCCCCGGTCACTGATTAAGGGGAGAGATAGAAAGGTTTTTTTCTGGATGCCTTTAGAGGCAGAGCAGCAGTCTTAATTGTAACCCCGTCCTAGACACAGTTTCTTGACTTGCGTGGCCCACCTGCCTCCAGCCTCTACCATGGCCGTGTTCATGTTTCCACTCTTGTATCTTTCGATTTTCTTTTGTTCAAAATGTCCAATCCTCGCGGGTTCTCCAAACGGGAATTGCTATGTAAAGCTTATTAAATAAATCCACGAGGGCCATGTGCTGATATTCAACGACTTCGAATCATTCGAAATCTCCCGAAACTCGGTCAAACGCCACAAAATGCAACGCTCCCAACGTGGCAAAAAAAAAAACCCACTCGGCTAGCGACACATCTACTCTGAGCTGATTTGAAATCATCAGTTTTCCTGGAAAACCAATGCTGGCATCTGTTCCAGTAATACAATTTAGCCTATCCAGATTTTCACTTTTATCACATGTTTGGGTATCATGAGAATGGTGTGAATAATATATCATAATCATGACTAATTTTTTCATTTTTCAATGTAATAATCTGTTCCATTCATGTTTTCTCGGGAAAGAGATGATGCACTTCTGTAGCGAAAGTAATATTTGAATATTTAGGAAAATTTTCGGCAAAATCCTAGAACCACTTGGAATGGACTGACCCAAATATCGTTTCCGCTCTCATGATATAATTGCTTTTCTTGCATATTAGAAGGCAACTTCGCTGCCTCCCTTGGGCTTGTAATTTTCGGAAGCATTTTATTTTACAGGGATGATAATCCAACCATCTCAGAGACGTGGAGGTTGTCGACGAAGATGGGACATCGTGCTCGATTATGAATGAATGAAATGCATTCTTTCTATCCCCATGCATGGTACGCGAAAGGAAAAACCCGCGACGAAGCAGCTTAGTCACAGAGGACACCGTCAGAGCAGGACGACTGGCAACAGGAACAGGGGGTCCCAAAGCCGTACATGTTCATCTCTAGGATGTTCCCAGCCGGGCCGTAGTTGCAAGCGTACAGTTTGCTTCTATTGTAGGCAACGTAACCGCATCCCACGGCGTACGTGTTTGCCCACACCATCTGCGTATAATGTCCCGTGTCCTTCGTAAATCTGTAACATCACCACGTTCTCAGTTATGCTTCCATTGCCCTGAGAAAATCCATCCAAGATAACCTATTCCAATCGCTACCAAACTTTAGGAAGCTATGATAATCCTTAAAGTGCGCATCGCTCGATATGGGACAGATGAGACTTCTCTGATGTGGATTTGACCTATTTACCGCTCCTATTTACTGCCTCCAGGGTTCCTATTGCGAGGGCGACGCATTGTTACGGTACTCAGTATGAAAATGAGCTAGTGACTCTTACTTCCCCCCCCCCCCCCCCCCCCCCCCCCCCCCCCCCCCCCCCCCCCCCCCCCCCCCCNTTCTCCCCCCCCCCCCCCCCAGGAAAGAATCAGAGGCAGCAATGTAAACCAATGTTGCTTTTACTTTTCAAACAGAATCAAAATGTACTTCGAGGCCTCGAGATGAATCCCAGTGCATGGAATGCAGATAGCATTTTAACCAAGTGCGAACAATTTTCACGTAACTCCATATGCTCTTTTATTATGCTGTTGATGTGAAGGGAAGCGAATAGCCGCCATCTTATGCATAATACATATAGGGGGTATGTCCTAGCCAAATTAGCAACGATAACACATGGAGAACATAATTCGATTTGAACCCATTATTACTACGGTTCCATAATTCCATGCAACTACAGGTATTTCCGATCTAATGTATGAATTCATGTTGAGTTCATGACAACGAAACCCATATTCTCTGAGTGGTTTTCCGGTGTTACTTTCCAATCGAAGTCGAAAGAATTGAATCGTGAGGGACGTACTTGAAAGGGAAAATGGAACGGAAATCGAAAATGTCGACTTCGTCGTACCACGCTTGAATGGCATCATTCCAATCCGTCTTCGACCCTTGGGACCCCCAACTCCAGAACATGTTTTGACCCGCCGACCGGAACGAGGCTGGCATTCACACCAACGAATCCTTTCATTTCATGGAGAGAGAGAAACGGACGTGTTTCGAGAGAGGAGACAGACAGTTGAAGGTGCGGCAGTCGGGCTCGTCGTGGTCGAAGAAGCAGGTGTTGACCAGTCCCTGCGCCGTGGCAGCCAGCCCGTCGTCCCACACCTGGCATCAAAGCGGGAAGTTCTGAGGTGAATCGGGGTTTTTATGCTCGAGGTTTCTTGCGATGTGCTTCCCTAATGGGTACCTTGGCACCACACAACGAATGAGAAAATGTATGCGTGAAAATATTTGCCTCTCTCATTGGCAGATACATAGGCACGATGCTGGATGGGATGGATTACGAAGCTTTAGAGACTCGATTCGAAAACAGGAAACTTGATAATAACAGGTGAAGTCAGTGGTAAAAGTAAATGTCGTAAACTAACGATACCATTCGTCGCATGTTGGAGGCAGGGGGTTGAGGTCCAGGCTTGCCCAGCGTCTCGTTTCCGGAGGCAACGAGAATCCTCAGGCCGTTGTGAGCGTCCACGATGATTTTCTTCTCCGACTCGGACACCCCGAAGTCCTCCACGGAACTGCAATTGTGGCTCGGCGTCGAAGAATAGCAATTTTTAGTCCCGGGGGATTCTCCGAGGTGGAGAGGATCCGGGCAATTTGCGCCTTGCTTTGGGGGAAAACGAATTTAGGTCCAATATCCCCCGTGAAAGGGAATGACCAGTTCCGGTCCCTAAAATCGAAATAGTACAGGGGCACAGCACCGCACACGTCTGATTGGCCAGGCATGGATGACGTCGCATTCGAGAGGAGCTGAGAAAAAGAACTGGAGATGGCGCACCCATAGGAACAGTATAGGCAGGCGTGTTCCAATCGGAAGACTTAGGCCCGAATGACTTCCTTAAGTTAACGGTACTTTAGAAGTGCAAGGATTCCCATCCGATTCCATGTATCCTTAACGGGCCGTTACCTACAGCAAGTTTCAGCATTCAAGATACTAGCTGGTATCATGAAGTCGTCACCATTCTTCTTCTATAGGATTTTCCTGAGTTTTCGACCCAACTTTCTTCTAAATACTTCCGCACAGCAAAAAGCCCCGACACGGTAGGCGCAATGGGTCCTCAGAGGAACCAATACCAATTGAGTCGTTCCAAGACTTCCTTCGATCGTGCATATGGATCCGATACTTCGGTTTCTGCTAATGGCAGTAAATGGCGGTTGGGAATAGGTCTTAGCAGAATGGCGGCGATTCGTGTGCGAGGTGATTCATAGAGTTGAAATCGGGCCTGTGGTGGGCATCGGCAGTAACGGAGCAGGTACCGCGAGTCATTGGAGCTGCCATACTGAAGACGGAAGCATGCCATACCGTGACCCGCCGATCCCTCTACCATGCACAAAGTGGTCGAGCTTCGTCTCCATCAGTCTGTGTTTGCCTTTGAACGTTCCCTCGTAGTTCGCTTGACTTCATGCCATAGATCTGCCGTAAGATAGGTCGACAGTGGGCGCATTCAGTTGCGACCCGAGCTATAACGCGAGTCACGGCACGAAACACTGAATGCATCGGGTGATGACACAGGAACCTGACCCGAGTTACGTGCTATGACCCGATCTCTGAGATCGAGTCGTTATCGTCGGGTCATCACTCCAAACATGGCGACATCCATGGAAGG
>CAJPEV010005789.1:2869-13094 GCA_905338385.1 Darwinula stevensoni
TCAAAGAGCGTTGGTTTGATAAGCTCCTATTTTTAGAAAGCCCTTGGAAGGAACGAATAGATGTTGGAATAGGCTTGATGGTAATGAAGTGTGAGAATGAGGACTGGTATTCTTTAATAGAGGCATTAGCTTAATTGCTTTTAGATATGTGATGTGTTTTATATAAGGGAGAGGACTTGATTTATGCCAGACAACTAGTAGTTTTATTGATTCCATTCGTGGAGGTATGGGACGACTTTTTGAATTACTCTTAAGAGGAGGTATGAATAGGCCGAACGTACGAAAGCGAATAATTGACTAAGATGAATTTAAAAAGAGGTCGAAGGGAAGAAAAGAAGTGGTCCGGGGACTGTAATCTGTAAAACGGAAGACGTGAATTCATGAAGAAGTCTAATGTGGTTCTGTAAAATAGGAAAGATTCTGTTGAAGTGCGTGACCCGACATTGCCTCCGTAGCCTCGCAGCAATCTTCTCGAGTTTCACCAGTCATTCAAACTTCAGTTTTTTCGCCCATTCGGCTATTACGGCTGGAAGCGCTTTTTCTGAACGAGGAGAGGGGAACACGTGCGCGTGTGAATGCGACTAGTCTTTTTCGGTAGGGTCTAGACGCGCCCGGTCTGCTGGAAATGGAGGTCTTTCGATCCTCCTTCAGTGGCGACGATAATGGGAAGGGCGGGGGCCTGGGGGGGTTGAGTTAGAAGAGTGGGAAGTCTCCTAGCCCGCCGGTTTTTTCCCTCACTTGTAAAGTCATATTTGCAGGCTTTGAATGTCCAGTCTCGGGTTCAATGTGGATATTATTGAGGAACGTTATCGAAAGCATGCATAAATTTAGGGGTCTGATCACATGATAGTAAAGGAGACCCGGAAGAGAGAAGCCATGTAGTTACATGCTTTAGTGGATTACATGTGAAAAGGGGATGGGAACATCGTGCGGATTTTGGAAGGCCAAGGTGTACGCCTCATGCAATATCGAGGGTTTACAAGTGCTATTTGACGATGCAGGACTAAGAATCTCGGGGAGAGATGGTTACCTTAGTCACACGTATTAGGAAGTCCACAGAAAAATGAGTGTAAACCGGTCAATTGTGACATCATCGAAATTGCTTTGCATTTTTCGTGATTCCGCTGAACTTCAGTCTGCTCCAACAGTGAATAGTTTTTTATAAAGCAACCTGGGAAGAAGTTGTGTTGCCCTTTGTACTGAAGTTTCACGAAGTTTTCACATGATGTTCGTGTTCTTGATACATACCTCGAAATGTTTTTATTTCCAGGAGCAGGTAAAAGTAACGGGCATTATCAGGGGTGTAGGGTGCTCGAGACACTAAATGCAATTCTAAGCCGCACTACTGTGCATTCACATGAAGTACAGGTGTGATGTTTGGCGTTGTCATGCTGCAGAATGACAGCGCCACGCCTCACACTTATTTAGGCGTGCCGAGTCTTAGCGTTGCCATGCTGCAGAGTGGCGACGCTACGCCTCGCACTTCATTGCAGTTGTGTGAGGCCTCGCATGGCTTCACTCGAGGGGAATCGGTGTCTCTGTCATCCTACAGCCCTGACCTTGTCCTGTGTGGTTTTTCTTGCGAGGGGGAGTAAGACGTAATTTATGATCATGAAGACTGGAACTAAGTCGTCCAATGAGGAGCAGTTACTCGGACTTAGCTGAAGAGACTGTTTAGAGTATTATTTTCCCTTCATCCTTGATATGCCAGAGGCAAAAGCAAGATTCGTTCGGGCCCTTGACGGAAGAGAGGATTTAGTTTTATTGGTGAATAACGGTAACGGCTGGGATATTAAAGGAATTCTTTGTTTCGTTTTCGCGAAGGAATCGGAAGACGTTCGCAATTTCATCTCCGCGTTCACTGGGGATATTGTCATCACCGAGTAGATGAGTAGAATGGGAACGACTTGAGGCGGCCGGTTCCGATTTGACTCCAGCACGCCATCGAGGAAGTCGGTTTGAGGTTTCGATGCGGATTGATCGTTTGAGAAGAGCGTTTTGGTTTGGGAAGTGCTCAGGAATTGAAATTCGGCGAATGCTGTACAGATATTTCAAAATGGGAGAAAATGATTGGCGAGTCTCGCCAGCATTTCCGGAAAGTATGAAAAGGGATCGCATCTTAAAGTTTAAGAGGGATTCGGTCGTTCCAGTTGAAGCGCGAATGCGACGAGGCACTGCTTTGGTTTCGCTGAACTGCTAGAATGTTAGCAGTTGATGTCTTGATGCTGCGAAAGCTTTCGATACCGTTCCTCAAAATATGCGAGGACTCGTTTTTCTCGGGTGACCAGGAGTTCAATGTATTGAAATTTTCGAACTTGTATTCAAGATTGGGGGAAAGAAGCAATCCCGGGAATCACAGGTCGGTGAGTTGAAATTGACGGAAAGATGGCACTCACAGAATTTCTCGAGATAAAATCGGCCTTGGGGGAACTGCAGCATTGCCGCGAGGGGGCAACTTTCTTGTTTCTCAGTTTAACGACTGGGAGTCGCGGGCACGAATATTGATAGCTCGGCGCGGTTTATTTAGATTTTGTTATACACGTAGCTGTCGGTACCCTTTCTCCGAAGAGATTGTGACTCTGAAGAGCCGATGGCTGAAACGAGCATGATGTTCAGAATAAGAGACTTGTGCTCAGAATAGGCCGAGTTGAAGGGTGGGATTTGAAGGGATTCGAGTTAAGGTGAGCAACTGGATGATCCATTAGTCGTTGGGGAGAGGGCTGAGTAATGGTAAATAGGCGACGACTCGGGACGAGAGCCATCGGTTTTTTGTTGGTGACTGGCGCATTTTTTTCAGTTTGGCTTGTTAGCATTGAGAAATAGCTCATCGTCCATTGCATAGCATGTAAGTGGAATATGCATTAGGATGTTTACGTGAGGTGGTCGCAGACAATCAAAAGCATTCACTAATTACGACTCTTACGTGTCCTCTCTCTCAGTAAACCAAGTTTGAACAAGACATTGTTGCTGCGAATCCTCGCCCCACGTGGTGTTTCCGATCTCGCTAGAAGACCCTGTTGAGTATAGCGAATGACTAATCGAACTGCGCTTGATGATCGGTACGGATTTCGTGACTGATGAGTTTATTTCACCCTGAGTTCCTAATCTTCACTCTCCTTGACAGCCCAATTTTTCATTCGTTTCCATATGACGAGATGGAATGCTTTTGCCGTTCTTTTGGACCTTGAGGCTTGAATAGAGATCATAAATTTGTTTTTCAGTTTCTTGCAAGGGTAGATTGATGTACGGAGATTTTGAACAGACGGATGAGTGTATGGCTGTCAGAAAATGCAATTTGTTCGCTGGAAGGCGGCGTTTCGTAGTTTTCAGTAACAGTATCTGTGTTCTCTCCGCATTTTTGAAACCCTTTCGATTGTGTGAACTTGATCCCAAAGGACCCCGACCTCCGGACCACTTCTGTTCGTCGTTAACGCGATCGATTTGTATTGAGGCTTCGCGAGAAAATTTGGGAAATTTGCCTTGGAACACTTAATTTTGGCGACTCCAAAGGGAAGGGACTGGGCGACAGCCTGAAAGGATTCGGAGCCTTTACAGGTAGATGACTCGAAGGAAAGTTACCCCTGAAATTAATACAAGGTGTGATAGGAAGAGTCTTCGCATTGATTAGAATAGCGATTGGTTTCTGGTCGTGCTTGACGAAGATAGGCTGGGGGAACGGGGAAAAGTACGACTTTTCCGCGGATGATAGATGGACATAGCAGGGTTTGGAGCGTGATCTGGCATTCCTTTACCAATAAGAGTTGGCGTGTTTTTTCATTAGTATGCAGTACTGGTGTGTCTTCATGGGAGTATTGTGAGTACTTTGTTAAAGGTTATGTAAACATTGCTTCTAGTGGTTGAAGTGATCAGGTAGGATTTCTTTGTTTTGAGGATTGGAATTGCAAGATCATGGGCAGACTTGTATTTAGAGTCAAGCTTGGGAAGTGTTATGTGGAAGTCATTGAAGAGAAATGGTTGGAAGGGAAGCTGTTTGAGAAATAGAATTTTGTCGATTGCACCTACTGAAGTCATAACAGGATTTAAAAAAAGAATGGGTTGGTTTGGTTGAAGCACAGTGGACATTGAAAAGTTCTTACCAATCATGAGTTGTCATTTGAGGTAGATAATTTTGTTTGGGAACATGAACATTTTGTGGATTAAATAATGACTATTGGGGATGAGATGGAGAGATTGTTGTGCCAGCCTTGCCAATGAGTCACTAATGTGTCTGAGGATTACTTAATTTTAGGTTGATTTCCATATGTGACACTGCCCTTGGAACGTGTCCAGTGTCCAGTCATGGTAGTGAATGAGAATGCAATTTGGATTAATGGGTATGTAGCCTATTCATCCAGTGAGTCTGAATTTGAAAGTGAAGGAGAATTAGAATGGCTTTTAGAGGCATTGATATATAGAGGCATAATATATTAAAATTTCGAGTATCGATAAATTTAGGTACAGGACAAGTGATAACTCATTAATGGAACAGGAGATGGAAACCCAGGGTTAATTTAACTGGAGGGGTGAAAGGCATCTATTGCATGTGTATGAACAAGCAACTGCCACCACCCTTTTAGTTTTTTTATATCCCACACAGGATTTCTCCATGGACCACTTTTACAATTGGGATTACCCACTTTCCTTTCCAATGTTTTGCCCTTTGTATATATTTGTTTCTCAGACAGGACAAGACATTACAACAATTTTCCCATTCATCTTTTTTTTTTTGCCTGGATTTTGCCATCCTCTTTGTCGGATTTGTTTTCTTTCCTAATAGGAACACTCATCTCCAAAAATCCCTAATTTGTCCATTATTGGTTTTTCTGCCCTGGGAAGATATTCTGTAAGGATTATAAAGCTAAGAATATGGGATTCAAGGCCACTCTATTGAAGGTTATGAAGGACTAATCCCCCCACTATCATTTGCTTTTATATTTTTTGCCCATACAGGACCTTTCTCTCCCTTGGAACTTCTGCATTTGTGGTCACCCATCATTGTTTCATCCACTTGCCCTTTTTTTTTTTTTAAATAGCTGGTTCACACATCACCCATATTCTCCTTTTGTACATTACAGGATCTTCTTCTACCATGGAAATTTTGTAATATGGTCTCATTTTGACCTTTTTACCCTAAATAGATTTTGTTTTCTTTCCTTTCCTCAGAGGATATGCATTGCTGAAATCCCCAAGGTCTTTGTTTCAGGATTTTTTGTCTTTGGAAAGTATTCATCTGAGGGTCATGAAGAGTTAGGAATGAAGAGCTAAAGGCATCTGCTGGTTTATGAGGCTTCCCTCTTTCATTTCTTCTTTTAATTCCCATGCAGGATTTTTTGCCCTTGGCTGCACTTCTGTGTGTGTTCTCTCATCATGTTGTCATCAGTGGTAATTTTTTTTTAATTAGGGATTGGCTGGCCCATGTATCACCTGTATTTTTCTTTCTCCTTAGAAATATCATTCATTCCTATTTCTTTCTCTCTCCATTTAGATGTTTTTTCCTTTCCCAACAGGGGACAGGCATTGCCAGAATTCTCAGTTTGTTCGTTTCAGGTTTTTCTGCTTTGGGAAGATATTCAGTTGAGGATGATGAAGAGTTAGGAGTGAATGTTGCCTGTGTAATAGGTTTTGTTTTACTTTTCACAGATTCCATTCCATTGAAAAAGGATAAAGGGATCCTTTTTCCTCCAGCAGAGGGGGAAAATGATGCAACTAATGTCACAAAGGTGAGTCTTCTTAACAGTATCCTTAAATTTGATATTTTTCATATTTCATGGGAATATTGGATTTAATCAATATTCAAGAATGATAAGTTAATGGATTATTATGACTTGAAAATAGTATTAAGGGGGGGAATTTGAGTTTTGGAAAAAGTGTACTGGTGGAAGAATGGCATACAATGGGTGAGTATGGTAACTTGGGGGTTAATGAATCCCCTGACAGGCTGAAGAACTAGTTTAGGCAAATCTAAAAAATAGTTATATCAAAGAGTACATGTAATAGTCTAAACATTTAGACCTGCTCATTAATCCAGTTCTGCCTGTGATTCAGCATACATAAATGTCTTGAAAGTCATATGCATGCGATTCATCACTGCATGATCCTGAAGTTAAAATGAGCCTCAAGCAACTTATTTCCTACAAGCAGCATGGATACAGAAACTAAGTTATTCTATGGTCCCTCCAAAATCATTGTGTAAAGTGCTAGCCCCTTCACTTGCAGTTTGCAGACAGTGTTGTCAATTTTGTCATGAAACTCAATATGGGGGAATGTGGCCATCTCGATTTGGGGTAATATGAACACATCATTCATTTCATGGTAGCACTGCACTGACCAAATAGTAATGTCAGCTTCCTTTTGTATGGGACCTCAGGCAGCAAAGGATCATCCTATGCACTTCTTCCGGATATGTGAATATACAGGACATCTGGATGAAGCATGCAGTTAATGAGGAAGTGCTGCATGAGGATGGATATGCTTATGCACCTGGACACTCCTTGACAGCTCCAGAAATTTTCATGGTATGAAATTTGAAGATAATTGAATGCCCCTTGTACAAGAAAGGTAATTTTGAATTTTTTTGAAATTTTTTGGCACTATTTATGCTAGCATGCAAAAACTTAATGCTTTCTCTCAAATGTAATCTATTTCACACTCGTAGCACATGTTCACTTTAATCTATGCTTGATCACTCCTCTTACACATACAGTCTCTAGATATAGTCTCTCAATCACGTGCAATGATACTCAAAAGCTGAAGTGTTGCAATCCTGCTTTCCATGCTGGTTCTTCAAGTCAGGAAATGATGTCGACTTCTTTGCTTCTTCTTGATGCAGTTAGTGTTTCTTTTTCAACTGCTAAGTGTCCTTTATTATGTTTCAAGGTACTTGCATGGTCCAGCATATTTCTCACATTCCTGGAAAACCTGGAGTTGTTTTTTTCAGAAGTAGCCATATTCCCCCAACTTGATGGGTAATATGGCCTCTTAAGACAAACTTGGAAAGGATCTGAAGGTGTAATATCCTTGTGGTTTTTTGCATGTGCCTTGCTGGGATTTAGTAAAGGAGATATAAATCAATATTTTAGAAGCATAGTAAAAGTCAAATTCGACCTTGATGGGCCATTACCACCAGATTTCATTTTGTAGGGCCATATTCCCCCAAATTACCTTATCCCCAATGACAGGATAACAGAGAATTTATTTTTCGTAAGAACTGAATAAATTCTTAACTTGGTGAAAAATGAATTTCATCCTCATAGTTAGCTCTTTGACATATTCATGTTTTTTTCCTTATAGTATTTTCTTTTGGTAAGATCTGTGAAGCATCTATCTCAATCTTTTAATAATGTGTTATTGGTCTGGTATTGCTTACATTTTAAGCAGTAAAGACTTCTGCAAACTCCATTCTTGGATCAAGGTTTTCGGAAAGTTATGAAATAAAACTGCAATTCAATGCTAATGACCCATATGGCAGGTAGTGTTTCCCAACAGTGACCATAAATACAGTGTAATATTTGTATGCAGTGAGTTTCATGAAATGAAAAATTATGAATAAGGTTTCTTGTTACAGGTCAACTGCTTGGTGATGGGATTTTGTGCTTTGAGAGGATATACGAAAGCTCTTACTGCTGCAGGAAGGATTCTTTATTCTGGTCAGTTGAAGCACTTTTTTCTTATCAGCCTAAGCCATTGCATTAGTTTTTTTTTCAACTAGAAATAGCTTGAATGAATTAAATGGGAGGCTTTCATGGTAATAGGTTTGCTTTCTTATTTTTGTATGAGTTTTTGACATAGTTGGCAAGACCATTTCTTATCTAAATGTTTTTCATTATCAAAACTTTTTCTCCAGCCATATGCCTTTAAGATGGATGTCATGGTTGAGTTCACCTGATCATCTTTAGGCACTTTACATCCCCCACTCCATTTAGTTTTTGTAAAGGCATTTGCACAGTTAATGTTTGTTCACTGTTTCTGCTTTAATTCCAAGACCTTGAGGGATATTGAAAGGGATAATTTTAAAATGAAATTACTTGAAATTTTTTAGGACCTGTGTGCCATTAATGAAAATACAATAGAAGTGAAGCATGCAATTTTGTTAATAGTATGATATTTAAGTATGGTATGAATGCAATTAGATTTTAATATTAGCTAAAACAAGTGATTGTTAGTATCCAGTTCCATCAAAAAACTAAGGTGGATATTGGGTCTTCTGGGTATGTTTTTGCCAATTTTCAGCTTAGAGCATGGGTTTAATGAGTAACCAATGGTATTCATTTCTTTAATAATTTTTCTTGTCATGGATAGGTGTCTGCTCAGTGGTGAGTGGATGCTTCATTATAAGTGCTTATATAGTCTTGTTTTTCTGGGGTACAAGTTGAATTAATCTTCTGATACATAATTGACATTTTATTATACTTTTTCTTCTATTATGCTATCTGAATCTCTCCCTATCATCTGCCATTTATTATGGGGTGAACTCTTGCATTTGATTGCATGTTCTAATGACTTTTTCATTTTCATACTAAGATGTGCATCCCAATGTTTCTATGTTCAAATTGTTTTCTCTGTGGGGATTTCCTCATAATGTAATATCTTCTACAGGATTCTAATTCTACTGCTTAATATCCTGTCAGCAACGATTGCATCCTCCAACAGAAGCAACATCCTTTTCCCACATCATGGTAGGTGAATGTGGTGTCATGTTTTGATTAAAGCAAAATTATTTCTGGTCTCATGCAGTGCATGTGTTTTCCCATGGAACAGGTGTGAGCTGGGAATTTAAGATCCTTATTGGCCAAGTAGTTCTACTGCCACATTGGCCCTTGAGCAGTATAGCATGAATCATCTTGGATTTCTCACTCAACCCTGCATTGATGTCCCTCTACAATGCTTCCAAGATACCTACAATTGGCTATGCAGATGGTTGGTAACTTTCTCAGGTATGAGCATCTTTTCGTATCACTTCTGATTTAAAAGATTTATTATTTCATGATACTGGGTATTTTAGATGAAATTGTCTGACTTAGTGTTCATTGACTATTGACTTTTGACGTTGACTATTGTGTGAAGTTTCAAAAAATGTTTTATGCATATTGCATGACAAGTCTATAGACCATCCATGGATTTACTAATTGACTTGTTCCCTCACAGGCTTTTTTGGTATTGTCAAGGACAATATCATCCAACTTTCAGTGATGGTTCTGTTTTCATGTAGATGTGCATGTGCGTGGCATGGTGCAACTTCCTGATATTAATCATTGTCATCTTTTCAGAATTTCATCAACACCTTCACCATCCAAGTCTTCTAGCTACAGAATTGATTTATGTTAATTGAGTTATTCTATGAGCTCCTGATGTGATATATTGATCTGATGGTTCCTATTTCAAGTGTATGTGCATGTGGGAAAGAGATACTAATCATATTATTTGCTTTTCAGGTTTTGTTTTACTTGTGATTGTAAGGGATTCAACCTAATGACTGCCATTCATTGTTGATTGTAATTGTGTCCCAAATGGAAATATTATATAGTTGGATTCTCCCCCATGTTTATTCATGAGCCAGACCATTTCTTATCCCACCTTCATTGATTCATTTGTATGAATTGTGTTTGAATTTTCTTAATTGAGAAAAGTGGTATTCTTTGAGTTTTCGAAATGAATGTTTGAGGCTATTAATGTGACTGAGTTTGTACGGATCTACTTGTATTTGTTTGTTCCCCTCCCCCTTGAAATAAGTTAATTCCATCTTTTTGTATTTTTCTGAGTGATATTTATTTTTATTTCTTGCACGAGACAATTTTCCTCTATTCAGTGATGTTCATAGTGGTATGTTTTTGCTTTGTACAGCACTGCTTCTTAACCTACTAATGCACTGTGTAGATGCATTAACACATTTGTGCTGATATGGGGGCCCCCATGATTCTTCTTCTTTCCGGTTATAGGAGCAGTATACCCTTGCGATCCCTGGGAGTCATCGCTTATTAATTTTGTATTTAATTTCTATTGAATTAGAAGCTAGATGGATTTGCCAGCAAATGACATTGGCATGCCCATCTTCTTACTAAAGTCTAGAGATGGTTTACTCTACCAGGATTTGCAAGGCTATGCTGTTGAACCATGCCGCTCATGGTAACGCTGCTGCCAGTTACCTCATGCATATTGCTGGGATAATTGTGAATTTCAGCTTAGTTGAATAATTAATTGGACATTCACCATTTTTGCAGGCATAATC
>CAJPEV010005791.1:0-13087 GCA_905338385.1 Darwinula stevensoni
CACCTGTGTAAGGCTGATCTGGATAAACCATGGAATATGCCACAGCCATTGCATAATGAGATGCTGCACCACTTAATTGTGCCAACGGTCGTGCATCTGCAATAGCTTTTGAACTCGGTGCAGGTGGATTATTAGGGTCTGGTGCCCACCAAAATGTCTGCCAAGTCCATCTTAATGTCTCCCTTGTAGCTACGTGCATAGCCACTAACAAAGCAATATCTCCGACTTGGGCATTTAGTCCAAATTCTTTATTGTAGTAGTATATATCTTCAGCATTGAGTGTATAGTGTATAAAATCAGAAAGATTATAAGTATTTTCTGGGGTACGAGCAGAACAAGTCATATCCTGCAAGCCTTTGCCTTGACCACCATTTTTAAGATCTACATAAACACAAGATTTCCATGCTTTTTGTGGAAATGCTTCCACTTTATCTGTAGGACCATGCCAAGACGCCATAGCATATATACTGTCTGAAGTCAACTTACTTTTTTCAATAAGTTTAAAAACAGGTTTAAGCGTTATAGCATCAGATGGGAAATCAGGGATTTGAGTTCGACCTTCTTCTGCATATTTGGCAAGTGTGGTATAAAGAAATATTTTATTATCTATTGCAAACCGTGCTGCGGATGGGCTGTAAGACACTGATTCTGAGTCTGAAGTATCATCTACAGGTGCTCCTTTAAGCATAGCATGCACTAATTGATGTGGTTTATTAAGATTGGCTCTACCTGATCTTTTTACGCCTGTATTATTGATACTATCCAATATCTCCGTAGGTGTCAGCCATGTTTCATATGTCAATAAAACATTACCACCAGATGTTTGTGATGTAGGCATGGTAAGTCCTGCCCAAATGCCCCATCCATGTTTGTATATCTCATCATTTTGGCCAGCTTTAATCCATCCATTTATGGTATTAGAATCTTGTGGAAATGTGAAGCCCGGTATATTCGGATCCGGAAAAGGAACCTGTGTGATTTTATCATATACAAAGCCAAGCTCGTCCGTTGGCGATTTTGGTTGGTTGCATGCAAAAAGTACTACACAAAAAGCAAAAATGAGAAAATGTAATGAATGTCGATTCATGATAACAATATTTAATTGGTTAAAAAATGTTGGCTATTCCATTTTGGAATTCGCAACAAAATTAAACATCGCATCATAACCGTAAAAGCGCATAAATACGGTATAATTTAGTACGTAGAAATACTTATAAAGGCTTAAAAAAAATGTTTAAAGATGGGTCCAAAGCGAAAACACAAATTGATTGAGAATCAACCATTTTCCACGCTACTCTAAAGTAAAACGATTGATTATCAATGTAGTAGTATTAATGGTTTACATTTTTTTTGAACTAATGACTTTTCAGAGTGGAATCAAGTATTGGATTAAAAATCAGTGTGAGAGAAAACTACAACTGCCCTAATATTATTCGTTCATGAAGTGATTTCAAAACCTTTTTGTTTTCTACCAAGTTTTTTTTGCAACAGATGAGCGAAATAATGTGACATACGTTTTGATGCCAAAAAAGAGATTTAATCATCACCTGACCGTTGGGTAAAAAATTTTGTGTTTGAATTAATTCATTGTCATCATCATAATAATAGAATACACCATCTTCCTTTATTTCTTTAGCTTGTTCATAGTTATAAGCTATATGAAGATTTTTTGTGACTTCCCATTCTGCACACAAATCGTTATCCACTTTATGGTAAATTCGTTCAGGGTTGTGATCATCTTTGGAATTCAAAAATATATGAGCACCCAAGACGATGGGATCTAATGTAGTAACCTTTTTTGTTGCTGTAGTTTCGGATATTGGAAATATGGACAAAACCAAACATGACAACGTAAATACAAACTGTTTTTTCATTTCTGCATTTTTAATGTAAATTATTAAGCTTCGTATTTTAAGCAATATAGAATATTCTGTAGCTGAAAGCACGAAAACTTATCAAATTGGGTTGACTCTAACGATTGGCAAAACAAAAGTAGTGTGTATTTCCTTATTTCAAAACAATTTAGACAAAATATAATGCAATTTGTCCTTAACTTTACAAAATTATGACCTTATAAAACTCATACATTGAAGACAGCATCTATGAATCTGAAAAATCCCGCTTGTGATTAATCGGAAATGTCCACAAGCGGGTAAATGATTGTTTGTTTAAAACTCAACAAATGAATCCGAAAACTAAAAATCATTCAATATTCAGGTTCAGCTAAGTACAGATACTAATCTTTAACCAAAATAATTCAAAATAAACTTTTCAAAGTAGAGGGTAAAACATATCACCGGATTAAATCGAAGTGCAAGTGTCTTTCCACTACCTTCACATTAATTATCTTTTACAAGGACAAAATTAATTGATTTCATTGACACAAAGATACGTAAAAACACGCTTCCAGCATACCCGTATTTATACGTATTTTTGCTTTACAACTGCTTGAAAAGTAGTTTAGAGATATAAAAATCATCATCCCATACTTATTGCAACCTATCCAATTTGATAAATTCATAAAATAATGTATGTTTGCCGAAATAATATTTTATGATTAATCTGATAAGTGATACAGTTACAAAACCGACCGAAGCAATGCTTTCTTACATGATGAAAGCAGATGTGGGTGACGATGTTTTTGGTGAAGACCCTACAATAAATGTATTGCAGGAAAAAGTGGCAGACATGTTTGGCAAAGAAGCAGCTTTGTTTTGTCCATCAGGTACCATGACCAATCAAATAGCCATAAAAGTAAATACCAAACCACTAGATGAATTGATCTGTGATGTAGACTCTCATGTATACCAATACGAAACAGGCGGATATGCTTTTCATAGCGGTGTCGCCGTGAATCTAATCCAAGGCAAAAATGGAAAAATAACTGCCGACCAAATCACATCTGTCATTAAACCAGGATATGATTGGCAACCAATATCAAGACTAGTAGTATTAGAAAATACTTGCAATAAAGGTGGTGGTAGTTATTACACTTTGGATGAAGTAGCTCCCATTGCAGACTTATGCAAATCTAAAGGATTAAAACTTCACTTGGATGGCGCTAGGATATTTAATGCTTTGGTGGAGACAGGAGAAGATACAAAAGATTGGGGAAGGCATTTTGATACCATTTCCATTTGTATGTCCAAAGGACTAGGTGCGCCTGTAGGTTCATTGCTATTAGGAGATAAAGAGACCATCAGGGAAGCCCGAAGATTTAGAAAAGTGATGGGTGGTGGAATGAGACAAGCAGGATATCTCGCTGCTGCCTGTATATACGCACTAGACAATCATATGGAGAACTTAAAAATAGACAATGATAAAGCAAAAAAAATTGGCTCACTATTGTCCCAAATGCCATATGTCAAAAGTATAAAACCTGTATTTACTAATATTCTAATCTTTGAATTACAAGACAATATCAAGGATACCGATTTTTTAGAAAAACTCAAATCAAAAGGAATCATAGCTACTGCATTTGGCAATAACACGATAAGATTTGTATTTCATTTACAAATAACGGATGAAATGGTAACAAGAATCAGTGATGTATTAGAATCAACCGAACTGTAAACTCCCTATACTGATGTAAAGTCAGGATATCTAGCTGTTGTGTAATCTGTAAAAATTTTAGGACGAGTTGCCGATTTAACCACTATTCATAGTCTTTTGCACTCTCTCCCCTCTGCCTCCAACTTCCCTGAATCTTTCATCAGATGCTTGCAATCTTTCTACAACAGCCTGAGATCTTTCTTCGGTTGCTTGTTAGCTTTCCTCAACAGCCTGTAATCTTTCTTTAGGTGCTTTCAATCTTTCTTCAACAACCTAAGTTCTTTCTTCAGGTGCCTGCAATCTTTCCTCAACAGCCTGAGATCTTTCTTAAGGTGCCTGTAATCATTCTTCAACAACCTAAGTTCTTTCTTAAGATGCCTCAAACTCTTGGAGAAACAGAATACAGAAAAAATGTAACATCCAAAATTTCTAAAAAACCCTTTTCAAATTCTTTTTGAGTTTTGGTTGGGAGTGTAGAATACTTTGTGTAAACTCCTTGGGGGAGTTAGGCTTTGGACTAAGGGGGGAGATTGCCCCCGCGGGGGCAATCTCCCCCCTTAGTCCAAATTTTTTTTATATGTTTGCGGTGCTTACCCTAAACACATTTTTTAACCTAACAACTTTATGTAATGCAAAGTAACGACTTTAATTTTAATTTTTCAGACATTTTTAAGGATGTAAAGAACTTGAACGACTTCGACGTCGCTATGAATGGTCTTTACAAAATTGGTATCCAACACTTACTCAACTCTGAGATGAGTCATTTGCTGGGCTATGACAAACATGCTATAAAGGGTAATAATTCCGGTAACTCCCGAAATGGTTCATATGGAAAAAAGGTCAAGACTTCTCAAGGCGAGATTGAAGTCCAGATCCCTAGAGATCGAAACAGTGAATTTGATCCATTGGTACTCCCTAAAGGCCAAACCACAACGGCCAAAGTAGAATCTGTCATAACATCCCTTTACGCCAAAGGTATGAGTACTCAGGATGTAGCAGATCAGATCGAACAGATATACGGTTTTAACGTCTCTAAAACTTTTATTTCGGATGTCACCAATAAGATGATACCAAGTATACATGAGTGGCAAAACAGGCCTTTGGAGCCTATTTATTACATCGCCTGGATGGATTGTATTTGTTTCAAAATCCGTCAAGATAATAAGGTAATCAACAAGAGTATCTATTTAGTCATTGGACTGAAACCTGATGGATTTAAAGAGATCTTAGGCATTTGGATAGCCGAGACGGAGTCCGCATCTTTTTGGCTCTCCGTACTCTCTGAACTAAAAGATCGTGGCGTAAAATCTATCTTAATAGCTTGTACGGACAACCTTACTGGCTTTACCACTGCCATTCAAGCTTCCTTCCCAAACACAGTCACTCAACTCTGTATTGTCCACCAAATACGTAACTCAGTAAAGTTTGTTCCATGGAAAGATAGAAGAATATTCATCTCAGATATGAAGGAAGTCTATGGGGCTATTAATCTGCAGAGTGCCTTGGTCGCTTTTGAAAAATTTAAAACAAAATGGGACCGCAAATACAGTTATGCTATTAAAAGCTGGGAAAAAAATTGGGATAATCTTATTCCTTTATTCAATTACCCGCCTGAATTAAGAAAAATAATGTACACCACTAATACTATCGAAGGTGTAAATCGTGCAATCAGAAAATTCACCAAAACCAAGACCATTTTTCCAAATGACCAAGCTGCTTTAAAGTCTGTTTTCATGGCTATTGACCAAATTCAATCAAAATGGACAAAACCGATTCGTGACTTTGGCATAATTCATAATCAAATTCTTATTATCTTTGATCAACTTTTAGAAAATGCCTAATTTTTCTTCTCTGGAGTTTACACATTATTTTTTACACTCTCAGATACACCGTTAAAACTATAGCACCTTTTGAGAAATAAGTTGGGCGTTTTTATGCGATTTATGGCTTTGTCAACAAGTCATGTATCTTAGATTTCAAAAGATAAGGCTTTATGGATTTCTACTTAAACAGAAAAATTTTATTATATGAGATGGACAATTTTAATTTCTTTCACATTTTTAATTTTCGAAATAGTAATCGGTCAAAAAAACTTGATCCCCAATCCCGGGTTTGAAGACTTTTACACCTGCAATTATTCCAATAATACTATTTTAAATTTAAGAGAAGTCTTACATCATTGGAAATCAAGAGAATTTAGTTCTAAATATTTTAATTTGGAATGTCTCACAATGGGAACAGTTGAGTACGCAAATGATTTCCCAAAACAATTTTGTGATCCAAGCGAAGGTAATGGATTTCTTGCAGCAGTATTAAACCCTCGTTTTATAGGTGGTGTCGGATTTAGAGAGTATAGGAGTTATATTGAAGTCAGATTATTGGACACCTTAAAAAAAGGGTTCGACTACTATATTTCGTATGATTTAACAATACCATTACCAAACAGGACACCTTTATCTCACTATGGTATCTACTTTTCAGATACTCTATATGATATGACATTAGATCCAAATAATTATGGACCTATCCTACTTCTGCCACAGATAGAGATCGATACTGTGCCTGATCTGAAGTATGGAGTATGGCAGAAGTTTAGCCATTGTTTTACCGCTGAGGAGAAACATACCGTGATGACTGTGGGCATCTTTGCGCACATGGATAGTGTCAAAGGCACAGAAAACATTCTATTTAACACAACCTTTCTGGGCTATGACAATTATTTTCTGGCAGAAATAGAGCAGGAAGTCAGACTGGATAGTCCGCAGTACACGATTTGTGCGGGTCAGTGTATCACCATCTCTAGCAATCACTCTCTGATACCAGGAGAGTTTGTGTGGTCACTCCCTGGAAGCAATGTCATCAGCAGCATGGATTCTGTAGTCACAGTCTGTTATGATACGCCAGGTACTTATGATATTTTTTTAGATGTAGAGCACTGCACGGGCAGGTATGAAGGTACTTTTGTAGGTGCTGTGACTGTACTGCCAGCTATCTCTCATATGCCTATTCTGGATACCACTATATGTGCAGGTGCAACCGTGACCATAAACCTTCCTATGCTGTATGATGTGATTTGGAATGATGGAAGCAGTAGTAGTACAAGGGTTTTACAAGACAACGGTACTTACAGCTATATTCTTTCCAATGGTGCATGCCAGGATACCGTTTCATTTGATGTCAAGTACCTCATACACCCTAGCTATCAGAAGGAAGACATTTATTCTTGTCCATCAGATAGTACGCAGTTTTTGGGTAAAAATTATACAGTCCCCGGAGCGTATCGTGATACACTGAAGAGTATTAATGGATGTGATTCTATATATTTTGACATTATTTACCAGTATTTTGAGGATAGAAGATCAACTATTTTAGGAGATTTGGGAGTTTGTCCAGAAAGGGGCACCGTAATTTCTGTGTTTGATGAAGTTTTTAACTTAGAGTGGCAAGACGGAAATCGAGATAGAGACAGAATTATTACAGAGCCTGGTACTTATATCCTTCAGTACAATGATAAAAATTTGTGTAAGTATATCGATACCTTTCAAATCACAGCCTACCCTAGTCCAGATGTAGTGGCAGACGATCTATTAGACATTTGGTATGCTCCTGGCATCCTGCTTCCAGTTTCATATAGTGGCGACATCATGAGTTATCAATGGAATAATGAAGACGCAATAGATTGTAGTCAGTGTCCATATCCTGCATTAATCCGGCCCAAAGAAGGAGTTTATCAGATTACCGTAGCAAATGAACATGGATGTACGGATGCTGACGAATTATTGGTTCGGTTTAAAAATGTCAATTTCGCCCTTCCAAATATCATTGCAAAAAAGTCATCAGCTGGAAATCATATATTCTACATAAAGTCTGAAATCGATTTTAAGTACAAAATGAGTATATATGATCGATGGGGCAATAAGATTTTTAGCAATGCTGCAATATCAAATGATGCAGCCCAAGGATGGTTACCCAATGAAAGTATTCAACCAGGAGTCTATGTCTATCTGATAAGTTATGTAGAAAACGAGAAGGAAGTAGTGATGGGTGGAGATGTAACTGTGATAGAGTAAAAATTTTACCTGATTAACAGTAACTTATACTTATAAGTGGATTAATAAATCCCCCCAATACAACGAAAAATATGAACACATAGTTGACATAAATACCAACGTTTATAATCAAAAATACGTCATTAATGTAGGTGACATCATGGATTAGCATCATGAAATCTGAAAATGGTGTTCAAAGCTTATTCACTAAAATTAAATTTGATATATGAAAATCTTATTCATTCCTTTTATTCTATTTTTGGCTTCTTGTTGTAAAGAAGAAAAAATAATTGATACAAATATCAATTGTATCAATATGGAAGCTAACCCAAACTTCACTACTGAAGCTTTTAAAGATGGGTACACGATACAGTTTCCAAGTCATTATACTGGAGCTGGTTTACTAAAAGAAGAGAGTGCAACTTTTGAAAAAAAATCAGGATCTGATATAAATTTTAGTTATCTCTATTCTTCTCCTGTAGATGGGTTGATTTATTTTGGACAAAAACTTGCTAATCCAATTCCTGACAAACTAGAAAGCCCATCTCAATCATTGACAGAAAATCTATCTTTAAAAAAAGAATTTTGCCTTAATGACGATATTGAAGCCATATTCTATTATAACCTAGATGTAAATACCACATCATATGGCAAACTCTACATGAAATATAATGATTGGTATTATGAAGCACTAAATGTAACATTCCGAGCTGAACTTTTAGATGAGGTAGAAGCTGTTATTAAAACAATCAGAAAAGAATAAGGACAATTATATGCAATTCAACCAAATCAACAATTAAAGCAAATCAGCAAATCTTACACCTTTACAAATACAACGTTCTCATCACATCCCTCTACGTTTCATCTCTTTATCCACCAATGTCAGTTCTCTACTCATCTCACCTGTGACAGACGCATTTTCTTCCGTCCGTCTGATCAGGTATGGGATTACGTCTTTGATAGGTCCATAAACTACGTACTTTGCAGCGTTGTATCCCGCATTGGCAAGGTTAAATGTGATGTTATCACTCATGCCATATAGCTGACAGAAATTGATATGTGGATGATTTCTGTCTATACCTTTCTCATGAAGCAGCTGAGCTTGTAGCATATTGCTTTCAGCATTATGAGATGCACAACATGACGATATAGTGGTATGATTATCAATGCAATATCTGATCGCTGCATTATAATCCCCATCAGTAGCTGCCTTATCTTTTTGGATAGGCGATGGATAGCCTATTTCTTCTGCTCTTGCTCTTTCTTTGTCCATGTAGGCACCGCGTACAAGCTTAGCACCGAATAGTACTCCTTTGGCTATACACCTTTGATGGTCTCGCTTCAGATGCTCAAATTTGTAGGAGATGTACATCTGATAGGTGTTATACACGATGACTTTTTCTTTGTTGTATCGTTCCATCATCTGCATGACGAGCTCGTCTATCGGATCTTGTATCCAACTTTCTTCTGCATCTATAAATACACTTACACTAAGTTCGGCTGCACGCTCGCATATCTCTTCTACCCTTTCTACTAGATGTTGATATTTTCTTTTTTCGCCTTCATTGAGTTCGTCCCCTTTATGGAGTTTTTCGAGAATGACATTATCTACCAATCCTGTAATTTTTGTGCTTACGACAGGTACAGAATTATTGGAAGCTGCCATTTCGATGGCTTTTAGGGTTTCTTGTGTGACTGCGTCGAGATCATCTTCATCACTTTTTCCTTCTGCACCGTAGTCAAGGATGGTCAAAGTATCGTATTCATATAGTTTATCGATCGTTTTCTGACAATCCAATAAATTTTCGCCACCACAAAACTGTGGAAAAATCGTATTTCGCACAACCAACTCCGTAAAAGGCACTTTAAATTTTATGGCAAACAAACCAATTTTTGAACCAATTTTTACAAGGTTTTGATTATTCATCATCTTGAATAACCATGCAGTTTTTTTGAGTTCTTTGTCTGATTTATTGCTAAAAGCTATCTCTGTATCAGAAAAATTGAGATTTTGATAAGGTTCGGGCTCTGTCATATATTTACGTTTCCGGTTGGTTCCAAATGTCCCAAGCTTTTTCGGCTTGGAGGATTAGCATATCGTATCCGTTCTTTATTTTACATCCTCTTGCTAATCCTTCGGTCAAAAATATGGTTTTTTCAGGATTATACACAAGGTCGTACAGAAAATATTTTTCATTCAGCCATTCATAAGGTATTTCTGGGGACCTTTTTACATCAGGAGACATACCAAGTGGCGTAGTATTGATAATCAAATGATGACACTGCATCATATCTTTGTCAATCTCATTGTATCTAACATCTCCTTTTGATCTACTCACTAATTTATAAGGAATAGCTAGTTTTTCTAATACAAAACACACGGCTTTGGCAGCTCCACCTGCACCTAGGACTAAAGCTCCATCAATATTTTCTGGTGATCCAATAAGATCAAGTAATGATATTTCAAATCCATAGGCATCAGTATTGTAACCTATCGACTTACCATTTATAAATTTGATAGTATTGACTGCTCCTATTTTTTGAGCAGCTAGATCTATCTCATCCAAAAGTGGTATGATGCTTTGTTTGTGTGGAATAGTGACATTCATACCTTCAAAAGCTTTTATCTCTGTCAATGCACAAAACTCAGAAATATCTTCCAATGGATATCTATCATAAAATGCATCAATACCTTCTTCTTTAAACTTATTGTTAAAATAGCTCGGTGAAAATGTGTGCGCAAGTGGATAACCTATGATTCCGAAGTTCTTCATGCTATTAATAATTTAATTACAATCACAATATTCTTGCACATGAAGCATGATGTCTGGGAAGAAGTCGTGGAATAATTGATTTAAAGAATCATAATGGTCAAACATGGCTTCATGTCCACTTTCAAAATTATTATCAAATTTCGCTCGTCTTTTAACCCTTTGAAAAGTAGTAATCAGTCTTTCTTCCGTCGCACAACTCATCAAAAAATCATCTGCAATCATTCGTGGCAACATCTCTTGAAGTTTGGCGGGATAATGATGAGCATTTGATTGTAAAGTCCCATAAGTTGAAACTGTAAACTCTTTTAGATGATGTGGAGAATATTTGTTCCACTCTTGGGTTAATATGTAATCAAATAAAATGTCTATAGTGACAGGAGCATATTTCCCTTGTGAAGGTCGTATCAGCTTGATTGCTTCTTTTACTGCTTGATGATTATCTGTGAAATGATCTATGCTTTTGTGCAAATTAATACCTTCCAAAATCTGTGAATTCAATCCTTTTTTGTCCGAGTTGTTTATAAAATCTGCCACAAAATTGCCCACCAAAAGATTGGAATCTTTGCAAGACAACAGCATATGCGCAAGAAAATTCATATTTGATTTTGAAAAACTATAAAATACCAATTCACTCCGAAAACACTCAAAATTTGATAATCAACCGTTTTCTACCCTACACCCTAAAGGGGAACGTTTGATTATCGATGAAGTAGAAACCAAAATTTTTAATACTCTGTAACTAGAAGACTTTTCGGATCAAAATCATATACTGAACTTAAAATATTCAGCTACGATATCCATTATAACAAAAACAATTAATCTATGTTTTCGAGAATTGGCTCATGTTTTAACGTTCTGAAATCTACTGCACTCACTGCTGATACGCCTGGTTCTACCATATAAACGCCATAAAGTACATCGACTTCGGCCATAGTAGATTTGTTGTGGGTGACGATGATAAACTGGGATTCCGTACTAAATTTCTGGATGATACGATTGAATTTCTGGATATTAGCATCATCAAGTGGTGCATCTACTTCGTCAAAAATACAGAATGGTGCAGGTTTCAATAGATAAAGTGCAAAAAGAAGTGCTGTGGCTGTCAATGTCTTTTCGCCACCTGAAAGCTGACTCAAAGATTTTGGCTTTTTCCCCTTTGGTTTGGCTATTATTTCAATATCTGACTCTAATGGATTAGATTCGTCTAGCAAGATCAAATCACAAGTATCATCTTCTGTAAACAAACTTCTGAAGACTTCAATAAAACTAGTACGTACTTGCTCAAAAGCTTCCATAAATTGTTGGGTAGCAGTACCTTCTATTTCTTTGATGGTATCCATGAGACTTTCTTTGGCGTCGAGAATATCTTTGCGTTGGACATTGATATTGTCGTACCTTTCCTTCATCTCATTATATGCTTCTACAGCTAGTGGATTGACATCTCCATATCCAAGCATCCTAGATTTTATTTTTTCAAGCTCTTCAGTGAGTTGGTCATAATCGATGCCTGTTTCAGGTTCTTTATTGACAATGTCATTAACGGAGATATTAAATTCAATTCTTAATCGCTCACCTACGGCTTGGATTTGGAATTTTTGTTCTGTAAACTGATCCTTGAGCGTTTGGATAGATTGCTGAAGCGCGGATTGTGTTCTAGTGAGATTTCTGACTTGGTCTTCTATCTCATTAATGACATTTTTTGCTTTAAAATAATCCTGCTCAGCTTCTCCAAGGGTAGATTGGTAGTTTTTCTTTTCTGTATATAAAAGCTGCAACTCACCATCTAAATTGATGAGCTTATCTTCGATGTCTATTCTTTCCCGATCTTCAGACATCAATCTTTGTTTATCATTGGTGATTTTCATCTCCAAATCCTTTAACCTAACATCTTTAAATTCCTTATCTTTTCGGAAATTACCTATGAGATTCTGTTGCCTGATGACTGCAATATTGTCGCTATTGTATTGTTCAGCAGAGACAGACATCTTTTCGCTGAGTTTGTCAATGTCTTCATTTTGACCTTCAGATGGTTTGTCGAGTTCAACAATTTTGGATTTAAAAGTCTTCATCTGTTGTTCTGACATAGATATTCGAGACAAAAGATCTTTGATTTGATCCTTTGCTACCTTTATTTTTTGGTCACTTTCGGTCTTTAACTGATTAAACGAATTTATCTGATGACTGAACTTAATTCGTTCTTGGTCAATATTTTGTAGCTCTTTCTTTATCTTTTCTATACTAGTAACATGGTCAGTAGCTTTCACTTTGGTCAATTCACTTCTGACTTTCTCCAGCTCTGTATTATGTTCAAGTTTGATTTTATTATTTTCTTCCAGAAATTCAGCTAGCTTCTCAAGATTTTGTTTCCTACCTATTTTTTTTCCTTCGAATAGTCCTACTGAACCACCTGAAATACTATATCCTGACTTTAAAAAAGTGCCTGTCGATGATATGATGGTAATATTTTCATTCACATCTAACAATTGCTCTATTTCGCCATCATAAACAAAACAATCACCCAAGATAGCATCCAAAAGAATTTGGTATTTACTTGGTACCTTAACCACATCAGCAGCAGGAATGAGTTGTTCTACATTTACTTTTATACTCTTTATAGGCTTTATTTTGTCAAGGAGAAAAAAGTTTGCTTTACCTTTTTGTGAGTTTTTGAGTAGGGAAATACCTTGTATTGCTTCAGACATATTTTCAACC
>CAJPEV010005792.1:0-13082 GCA_905338385.1 Darwinula stevensoni
TATTGGGATTGTTGCAGCCTTGGAGCTCAAGGAATCTATGGATCTGACCGTGGACCCCTGCGAGGACTTCTTCAAGTACACCTGCGGGAACTGGATCGCGAAAAACCCCATCCCACCGGCCGCCAACACCATGACCATCATCAAGGGGATGGAGGACCAGCTGCACGAGAGGATCCGAGGTCTGTCCGCTTTCTTCAACGCTCTCTGCGCGCTTATGCGATGTCTCCAGCCTTGTGTCCTTTGGCAGACGTTCTCAGGGCGAATCCCTCGCCGGGTGACAGTGTGCCCGTTCGGGATGCGAAGACCTTGTACGCCGCCTGCGTCAACACTGGTGCGTCATACTTAAAAAATGAACCAGAAAGGCATAGGTGACGATGAAATTTCGCATTATTATGAAATTATGAAAAGTAATATTTTTTAATAAATAATAATTTTTTGCGAAGAAAGGAAACAAGTGGAAAATAGCATGCGAATGAATCAGCTCTTGGTGGAGCAAGGATGCGACGCAGGGATTCAGCTTATTTTTCTATAGGGAAAACCTTTTCCCTCTAACTTGGAAAATTACATTTTTGACACGTCGTTGCAGCAACTCTGGAGTCTCTGGGGCTGGAACCTCTCACCTCCATCATGAAAAACTACGGCGGAGGCTGGCCGATGACCCTGTACGGATGGAATGGATGGGACTTCGACTGGCAGGAGACGGCGGCCGCCTGGATGCGAAACGTCATCGAGTTGTGCAAGTAGAGCCGAATACACCCCGGCCTACTGTACTTGTGGCTGTCCTTGCATGAGATACACTCAGGTCAACCTTGCGAAAACTAGAATCTCACTTTACGTAAGCCGCGATCTCCTTGGTCGTTTAGCACAGCAGTTCATGTGTCCTTTGCGATTCCCTGCATCTCTCCTTCTTGCCTGTGTCTGCGGAACTTTTCGATCCCTCCGTCTGTTTTGGAATCCTAATAGCTGGACCAGGCGAACCTAGGTCTCTCGGGTCGGGACCTGTACCTGGAGCCATCGTTTCAGGCGATCCTGTTCGCCTACAAAGACCTGATGAAGGAGACGGCAAAGCTGGTCCGGGACCATCTCGGCTCCTACGTGTCGGACGAGGACATCGAACAGCAGGCGGAGGGAGTCATCGCCTTCGAGTCCGAACTGGCCCAGGTGTTTCCTCCTTCCGCTTAAGTACAACCTTGCTTAAGTGCATCCTTACTTAAGTGCATCCTTGCTTAAGTGGATCCCACGTTGAACCCTTTCGGATCGCAGTCGTCTGAGGACTGGCAATCCGAAACTGGAAATTCTCCTTCACACGGCGTTAATAATGGACGAATGAGGAAGGAATTTCAAGGGGGTTTTAAAAAGACGCCCAATTGTGTTTCATGGGAGGAGGCTGCTTCGTAAAATTTGGAAAAGTAAAAGTATCGGCCATATCAAGAATTCCATTAAAATTCCAGAGTTTATTTGAATATGTCAACAGGAAAAGGAATGCTTCCCTGAACTTGAACTTTTTCCAACGTTTAAGCAAAGCTGTCAACAGCCTTGCATTCCCCATTCGGTTAGCCAACTCTAGTCGAAAGAGCAATTAACTTAGCTCTGTGGGGGTGTGTGCCATTTCTTGCCCTGACGGCAGAAGCCTTCAACAATATCAGACAGCATGCAAATTTAATCGAACCCTGAATGTTCGAACGCAAACCGTTCTACGCTCCAGGCGGAATGATCCACCTGTAAACTGTCACAGGACATTTTATGGCTGAGACGAGGGTGAAAAAAAATTATCATTAAGGCGTATTTACGTATTTGTAAACTAACATTCGGTCATTCAAATGACCAGTTTGGGTCGCACATACGAAGAAAAATGAAGCATCATTTAGTCACTCGATATATCGAATTTAAAAGGCAAACAATCTGACCAGATCCTTTTTTTAGACTGATCTACTTGGAAATACACGTTAACACAATAGAGTAAGGTGGTGGAGCTTCGGAAAGATATAGCTAGCGGATAGTTTGACCAGTGAGGACCACCGTGTATACTCCGATGGAAAGAAGGCGCTTCCTGCTAATAAAAACAATGGAAATATTTTTTTTTAACAAATACGCAAAATTATTTATTGAAGATAAATTGTAAAGGTGTATCACAAATGTAACTTAAAAATCTTGTCGGAAAAACACAGTCATGCATTTCATGGCGTTATTTTCCGCCCGTTTTCAAAATTCTTTGCTATTGTTTGTTTCCTCAATCCCCATTACGATGCTGCCCCTTTTTGAAGGATTCAATAGGTCTCAATTTCTCCCTCCGAACGTGCACCAGCGAAACCTACATACAGGGTGAGCCACTTGGGCTGTTCCGCAACTGGAGGGGCCACAGAGATAAGGTTCGGCGCTAATTCCTGCCGGCTCGCAAGGGGCTCAGTCGAGGTGCCCCCGCCCAGAAAGGGTTCACTTCATTGTTAGGATATTATGAACCAAAACAAAATAAACCGAACTAAACTAAACCAAACTAAACCAAACTAAACCAAACTAAACCAAACTAAACCAAACTAAACTAAAGCAAACCAAACCAAACTAAACTAACAAGAGACTTTGCAACTCCATTTCAGAATGTCATATCAGGTTCAGATATAGGGCTCTATCCAAAAGCCCGGAGGCAGGATTAACTCCCCGACCTCCCCCTCGAGACGATAAGCTCGGCTAGGCCCAGGTCGTTAAGATGTGGCCCCTCCAGTTGCGATACAGCCCTGTTGAAAGCAAGCGCCCATAAACGAAATCCAGCTACCTGAACCAGTTAAGGTCCGGGCCGAGATAGGAGTGAAACCATGTCCGTCCTGTGCGATCAACCCGCAGACTCAAAGATTCCCGGTTGCCGTCAATAAGAATGGGGATACATCAAACGTATTTTGTGAAAAGTTAATGTGAACCCTTGTCTTGTTGAGATTCAATTGATTCATTGAGAAGTTATTATTACAGGAAATACAAGACTTTTGGTATGAATATTTATGCCCTGCCCTGAATACCCCATGCACTGATGAATAGAAGATGTCATAGTGCATATCTGTATACATTGCACGTACAGATGGGTGGAGGATGGCATAGCCCATCCATATATCCTACTAGCGAGTTTGTTTGCCCTTCGGGCAAAGAAACTCACTATGGTCGGGCCTTCGGCGCTCCATTACCTTGGATAGTGATTAATTCATTAATTTTTTGCGAAATAGGAAGCATGCAATTAAAGTACGTCCCCACTGAAAAACGTGACATATGGAGGCGAAAGTCTTGATTTTTATCAAAACCATTACTTCTATGATTCTGTGTGCCTAACTTGAAACCTTTTCTTGTGTCCCTTTTAGTAAGAGTGGAGAATACATTTTTAAATACTTCCTATGTACCAAGTTTCATCTTTCCACACTACCTCAAAACGCCAGGACAAAAACATATACTTGAAAACGTCGGCTCAAAAAAATATGCCCCCTGGGCATGGATCTAAAATTTTGCATATTTCCTGACCTGATCGTCTCGGTAGGCACGTTTATGCCAAGTTTCAGCTTTCCATGGCTCTCCGTTTTACTCAAATAAAAATAATGTTATGGAGGGGGAATGAGTAAAGGGTCGTGGAAGGAAAAAAATGACGAAGGAAAGCATAGGAATGGCTTGGAATTGAACCCGGACCTTCTGATTGCCAGTGAGATCTGCTATTACTACACCACCGAACCCAGCACATCCAATCGGCTTTCTTAATGCCATCCTCATCTGTCACAAAATATACTCAAGAAAAACGTTTCACCCCAAAATTTGTACCCCCCGGGCATGTACCTCCAAAGTCGGATTTTTTCTGAACTCTGCATCTGAAGAAGTACATGTGTACCAAGTTTCAGATTTCTAACCCTTCTAGAACATGGTTAGAATTAGCGTCAGTCAGTCACGATCGTCTATATATATTAGATATCGTTCACCATGCCCGCAGATCATGATGCCGGACGAGGACAGGCTGAATCACACGAAACTGTACAACAAGCTGAGCCTGGCGGATCTCCAGAATGCCACCGACGCCATCGCCCCGAAAGTCGTGAGTCCAACGTCGTTTCTTTCTCCTGGCCAGAGCATATGTTCCTCTATACATGTAAAAGCACAAGAGAAGCAAACGTAAAACAATTTTTTTTTCCCATTCGGTAGCCTTGTGATCTCATTTAATTTTTTATTTCGGGACCTGAAGCTGAAGCTGGTCTCGACAACGCCCTAACATTCGGATTTTTTAAAACCATAACTTATGTTTGCCATGAAAATAAAATTACCTTCATAAACCAGACTAACATATTTCAGTAGGAGAGAAAAAAAAATCAAGAAGAGGTTCCTCGCAATAGGAAATACTTTTTAATGCAAGAGAAACTGTCATTACTCTCGCGCGTTCGGTCTAAAAAGACTTCGTTCCGAGAATAAGCGAATAACAGGGACTGATTTCCTTTATTCGGTATAGGAAAAATCCAATCGCTCTTCACCAGATGNTGTGCAATTGTGTTATCTCATTCCACCACCTCGAAGCCTTTCTATATCGATCGCCTATCAAACTGGTCACTCCTGGTGGCACATATGAGGCTACCTTTCTTCCGCGAAGGACGATTATTTTTGTTACTAAATATTTTTTTTTAACAAATACGCAAAATTATTTATTGAAGATAAATTGTAAAGGTGTATCACAAATGTAACTTATAAATCTTGCCGGAAAAACACAGTCATGCATTTCATGGCGTTATTTTCCGCCCGTTTTCAAAATTCTTCGCTAATGTTTGTTTCCTCAATCCCCATTACGATGCTGCCCCTCTTTGAAGGGCTTCTATAGGTCTCAATTTCTCCCTCCGAACATGCACCAACGAAACCTACATACAGGGTGAGCCACTTGGGCTGTTCCGCAACTGGAGGGGCCACAGAGATAAGGCTCGGCGCTAATTCCTGCCGGCTCGCAAGGGGCTCAGTCGAGGTGCCCCCGCCCAGAAAGGGTTCACTTCATTGTTAGGATATTATGAACCAAAACAAAATAAACCGAACTAAACTAAACCAAACTAAACTAAACTAAACCAAACCAAACTAAACCAAGCCAAACTAAACTAAAGCAAACCAAACCAAACTAAACTAACAAGAGACTTTGCAACTCCGTTTCAGAATGTCATATCAGGTTCAGATATAGGGCTCTATCCGAAAGCCCGGAGGCAGGATTAACTCCCCGACCTCCCCTTCGAGACGATAAGCTCGGCTAGGCCCAGGTCGTTAAGATGTGGCCCCTCCAGTTGCTATACAGCCCTGTTGAAAGCAAGCGCCCATAAACGAAATCCAGCTACCTGAACCAGTTAAGGTTCGGGCCGAGATAGGAGTGAAACCATGTCCGTCCTGTGCGATCAACCCGCAGACTCAAAGATTCCCGGTTGCCGTCAAGAAGAATGGGGATACATCAAACGTATTTTGTGAAAAGTTAATGTGAACCCTTGTCTTGTTGAGATTCAATTGATTCATTGAGAAGTTATTATTACAGTAAATACAAGACTTTTGGTGTGAATATTTATGCCCTGCCCTGAATACCCCATGCACTGATGAATAGAGGATGTCATAGTGTATATATCTGTATACATTGCACGTACAGATGGGTGGAGGATGGCATAGCCCATCCATATATCCTACTAGCGAGTTTGTTTGCCCTTCGGGCAAAGAAACTCACTATGGTCGGGCCTTCGGCGCTCCATTACCTTGGATAGTGATTAATTCATTAATTTTTTGCGAAATAGGAAGCATGCAATTAAAGTACGTCCCCACTGAAAAACGTGACATATGGAGGCGAAAGTCTTGATTTTTATCAAAACCATTACTTCTATGATTCTGTGTGCCTAACTTGAAACCTTTTCTTGTGTCCCTTTTAGTAAGAGTGGAGAATACATTTTTAAATACTTCCTATGTACCAAGTTTCATCTTTCCACACTACCTCAAAACGCCAGGACAAAAACATATACTTGAAAACGTCGGCTCAAAAAAATATGCCCCCTGGGCATGGATCTAAAATTTTGCATATTTCCTGACCTGATCGTCTCGGTAGGCACGTTTATGCCAAGTTTCAGCTTTCCATGGCTCTCCGTTTTACTCAAATAAAAATAATGTTATGGAGGGGGAATGAGTAAAGGGTCGTGGAAGGAAAAAAATGACGAAGGAAAGCATAGGAATGGCTTGGAATTGAACCCGGACCTTCTGATTGCCAGTGAGATCTGCTATTACTACACCACCGAACCCAGCACATCCAATCGGCTTTCTTAATGCCATCCTCATCTGTCACAAAATATACTCAAGAAAAACGTTTCACCCCAAAATTTGTACCCCCCGGGCATGTACCTCCAAAGTCGGATTTTTTCTGAACTCTGCATCTGAAGAAGTACATGTGTACCAAGTTTCAGATTTCTAACCCTTCTAGAACATGGTTAGAATTAGATTAGAATTAGCGTCAGTCAGTCAGTCACGATCGTCTATATATATTAGATATCGTTCACCATGCCCGCAGATCATGATGCCGGACGAGGACAGGCTGAATCACACGAAACTGTACAACAAGCTGAGCCTGGCGGATCTCCAGAATGCCACCGACGCCATCGCCCCGAAAGTCGTGAGTCCAACGTCGTTTCTTTCTCCTGGCCAGAGCATATGTTCCTCTATACATGTAAAAGCACAAGAGAAGCAAACGTAAAACAATTTTTTTTTCCCATTCGGTAGCCTTGTGATCTCATTTAATTTTTTATTTCGGGACCTGAAGCTGAAGCTGGTCTCGACAACGCCCTAACATTCGGATTTTTTAAAACCATAACTTATGTTTGCCATGAAAATAAAATTACCTTCATAAACCAGACTAACATATTTCAGTAGGAGAGAAAAAAAAATCAAGAAGAGGTTCCTCGCAATAGGAAATACTTTTTAATGCAAGAGAAACTGTCATTACTCTCGCGCGTTCGGTCTAAAAAGACTTCGTTCCGAGAATAAGCGAATAACAGGGACTGATTTCCTTTATTCGGTATAGGAAAAATCCAATCGCTCTTCACCAGATGTATGGCAGCGAGCAGTTGAGACGATTTGAATTACAGCTGTTTCTCAATCCTGTTATATTAATACTTTGGGGAAGTTTTGATCACGTTGTTGAATCGCTGCAGATGGCCAGCTCCTTCCTTTTGGTAGAGTGGAAAGAGGGAAAACTCAACGTTTTTTACTCTCGCCTGAAATTCAATTCAAAATATGACGATGTTTGAAATGTATAGAGAATCACTCTTTAAGATCTCAGTATCTAGTTAATCGAAAACTTGAATGGAGGGATGGGGGATGGTTACATGCACAATTACAATCTATAGCAGTACATTCACAAGCACCATCTCTGAATTACCTTTATTTTATTAATTTATTTAATTAAAGTCATTCGACGGATATTCACTGCAGATCACGTGGACGACGTTTCTAAACGCATTGTTCTCGAGCGTGGGCCAGACCTGGGACAGCAGGGACGAAGTCGTCTGCTACGCCACGGACTTCATGGCCCGCCTGGCCGACCTCCTCGTCCAGACTCCGAAGAAGACGATCGGTGAGGAGCCCGAGAGGAGAAAGCGGAGCCTTGAGTGCCTTCGCTTCCGTTGAGTCGGTCTGTTGTCGCGCAGAAGCTGTAATAGAAAAAACTCGGAATTGTGAAGTGGCTCCATTTATTTTTTCGCGTATTGCTTTCCAGCTCTTTTCTTGTTTAAGATTCGTGAAGAGATTGAACTCTTCTCGCTATCGGCAATACTTCTGCTTCGTGCGGAACGAGAGCGTTACATCCGTTCAGTAACGAATGAAATATGTGGATGTTTTTCTTTCAGCAAACTACCTGCACTGGCGGCTGGTTTACGCGGCGGGAGATGAGACGAACCTTGCCATGCGGGATCTCTTCTTCCGATTCTCCCAGAACGTCTCGGGGATCGACGAGCCTCCAGAAAGGTATCGGCCGGATATTTCAAATTGAAGAGCATGCAGCTGCCGGGCTCCTGGGACAGATGTAATGTATGCCTATGTCTGCTAGGCACTACGAGTGTACGGATCTGGTGAACAACCTGATGGGGATGGCCGTGGGGAGCGTCTACGTCTCCAAATTCTTCCCGCCCAGCGCCAAGCAAGAGGTGAGACGGAGGTAGAGCTGGGGGACGGGGGGCAGGGCCCCCATATGGGAAAATCGCATCAGATGCTGTCGCATGTGAGAGCCAAGCGACCACCTCACACCTTGTCACTCGTTACTTGGTCACTCAGCACCATGCAAACGTACCATGCGATTAGCTGTTTCACATCCTCGCACTCTCCACGATCAAAGAGCAAAGGCTTGAGCTGTCCATGTAGTTACTGAGCCTAATCATGGTAGCAAGCAACACGAGCAACAAAGTAATTCAGTAACGGCGCTCCGTGACCAAGACCTCGACAACAGGCAAGTAACCACTGAATCATTTGCTATTTGATCGAGCCACATTTGCATGTGACTCAATACGAATACGATAGACCTAGATGCAGTTTTCGACTTCGACCTACTCCTCATCCACGATACTGGACTCGGTACTTGTTGCCAGGGGGGTTAAGAGGGTATTTTACTGGGATGGGGGAGTGGGAGGTTCAAGGCCACAGTTGCAGTATTGTGTTGTGCTCTGTTTGCAGGTGGAGCAGCTGGTGAAGGACCTGAAGGCGGCGTTCGACGGGATCCTGGACTCGATCGACTGGATAGACGCGGCAACGCTGGAGAAGGCGAAGGAGAAGAATGATGCCATTCGGGCCTTCATCGGATATCCCGATTTCATCCTCGATCCGGAGGCCCTAGCCGATTATTATTTTGGGGTCTGTCCCGTTCCGATATTTATTCTGCCTATATTTATTATTTCCCTACTAATGAGTTTCAGAGCCTGTTGCCTGGGTGAAGTACCGAGCGGAAGTGTCGGTCCATATTATCGTCACTATTCATGGATATGCTCCTAAAAGAAAAAAAAAGAACAATATGCAACTCTGGTTGCTGAAACAGCTCAAAGAGAACCGAAGACGAATGGCGCTGTGAACATCCTAGTTCGGGCATCAAGATCGACTCTGTGTTCATAAATGGTTAAAGATGCTGCTGGAAAGTTCTGGCGACGGGTTCGGAGACCAGAATAGTTCAAGCAGTTGGTTCTATGGGTCCAAAAATTCCTTTCCAACATTCCATCCACCGAGTCTGTTTCCTATGATAGCTCCAGCGACCAATTGTTTTTTAATGGCATATACATAGTTGTTTTACTGGTAGAGTTGTTACAATGTCTAACTTTTAGAAGGCGATCAAGTCACGAATTTGAAATAATTTTTTCGTTCGACCACCTGACTAATTTTTTCGTCGGTTCCACATCCCCGCGAATGAATTAAATCCGACACCCCCCTTTGTTGGAAGCATTACATTTATGAGTTCAACTTGAAAAAACAATTAAGCGATACAGAAGTTTTCAGTTTTCTGTCTGCAATGGCCCAGCCTATAACC
Organism: Darwinula stevensoni; assembly: GCA_905338385.1. Lineage (NCBI taxonomy): Eukaryota > Metazoa > Arthropoda > Ostracoda > Podocopida > Darwinulidae > Darwinula > Darwinula stevensoni. The sequence goes on from CAJPEV010005792.1 coordinate 9,521, forward strand.
CAGCATAAAACATCCATTTCGTTCACAGCTGGATGGTTAGCAGGAAACTTGGAGATATCGCTTGATTTCTCAGCTTTGAATCCGATTCCTTTTCCGGCTATGCAGTTCACCGTGGACGAAGGGAGTCACCTGCGGAATATATTCAGCCTGCTCAGCTGGAAGTGGAGACGACAGGCGTTCGGCGTAAACAGCTCGGTGAATCGGGACGCCTGGATCATCCACCCGACCGTCGTCGACGCCTTCTACTATCCCAGCATGAACTCCATCACCTTCCCGGCGGGGATCCTGCAGAGTCCGTTCTATGAGCAAGGGAGGCCGGCCGCCATGAACTTTGGCGGGATCGGGATGGTCATCGGGCATGAAATCACCCACGGGTGGGTAAAGGGACGAGTAAAAACAAAATACATTTTGAAGTAGATGACAAACAGATTGGGAAAATCGAAAATAAGTTGCATGTATGAAAATAAGTTGCATTGTTTTACGAAAATGTTCATTAGATCCGGGAAATATTTTATTACTATTTGTATAAACAGGTGATGACTGAATGGAGAAATTAGGCTTAGTGAAATCACTAAAAATACAGGGCTTGCTGCCAAACGTTTCTCGTTCAGGGTTTAAACAAAAGGAATTCAATAGTTGCGGAACGCTAAAAATGTATCTTAACACACCATACGAATGCACTTCAGATAGGCAGAAGTCAAAGGCTGGCCTATTCCCGTGTAACCGTGACCGAAACTTGCAATGAAATCGCCACTCGCCCGGTCTTCGGAGAAGACTGCAGGCTACTTCCCCCGTGTCCCCGGGAGCGGCGGTCCATCGAGGATCTCCGCTGTCGCATTTTCGTATGTCGCCGCCACTCCCGTAAACAGAATCATGAAGCTATGTGTGGGTTGCTAGCCTCTTTTAGCTCATCTGTGAACTTCTTGCTAAATTCGTTATTAGCACGAAAAAGGGGAGAATGAAACTATTTAGGTCCGGAGAAGATTCATTCTGTTTCTCATCAAACCATAATTTCTTGCTATTTCTTACGTATATGGGGACTATGTGAAGTTCCACTAAGCTATGGAATTGTATGTCAATTGATGAAAGAATTGGGTGAAGGCCACTGGGCCACATCCTTTGGTCATACTATCTTGGGAAAGCATTTTCCAATCTTCTGTCGAACGCGGGGGAAACTCATCGTAGATGGACAGTGTCACATGTCAATTTATTTCCCATCTTGGATCAAACTTTATTACAAGCGATACAGGTTTGGGTTATATACAATTCTTCACTCCTTTCCTTCATGTGCTAACGCATATCTTTAGGTTCGACCCATCGGGCCGCCAATACGATGCCCATGGGAACCTGGTCGACTGGTGGACGGATGCAACGGCCGAGGCCTTCGGGCAAAGGGCCCAGTGCTTCGTCGATCAATACGATGGCTACCAAGTCCCGGAACTCTCAGACTTCCTGGAAGGTCTGCGAATTTCATTATTCTCCTTTCATGTTCACTGTTCCATAACTTTTCCTTTTCAATTTCACTTTGAAATGTAAAAATCTTCTAGTCAAGAAGTCAGGGGTTAATTCCTGTGAACTTTCCTTCGTAGCGGTCAGCTCCCTTCTCTGACCGCGGTTTCATGAGCTAGTGGCGATCGTTCTTCGATCGTCCCTTTATCTTTTGAACTTTGCAGACCCGCACGTGAACGGACTGTTGACTCTGGGAGAGAACATAGCCGATAATGGAGGGTTGAGTGAGGCCTGGTTCGCCTACCTCAACTACATCGACCGGAACGGAACGGAACCCTCCCTCCCTGGTCTCGACTTCCTCACGCCTGAGCAGCTCTTCTTTGTCACCTTCGCTTATGTACGAGGATTTTTCACATTCTCAAATCTTATCGTTTTCGCTATGTTCCTTCGTATCCATCCTTTTTAGAACTGGTGCGGGCACAGCACAGTTCAGGCTCTTCTGAACGCGATCATGTACGATCAGCACAGTCCACCAAAGTTCAGGATCTACGGAACCCTGAGCAACAACGCCGCCTTCGCCGAGGCCTTCGGCTGCAATGCCAACCACTTCATGGTCAACGGGAACGACAGCTGCGTCATGTGGTAAGCGTCGCGCGCATCTACCGCGCATTCGAAGGGCAGAAAAGTCCTACTGAGACGAATGCGTCTCTCCGCAGGGGGGCGGAGGAGCAGCGATCAGCTGGGTCATTCCACTCTCCGACGCTTTGGGGATACATCCTCGTCTCTCTGGGGCTCATGTCACCCTGGCGTCTTGGCCATTTCCTTTGACTTCTCTCATTTTTTCGTCCAATTTGTTGTGCGATGACTGATTCAATTATAAGAACGTTATGTTTATTTCTTGAATGGTGTCAGACATCTCTTGATTATCTAAAGTACTTCAGGAAACCTTCGGGGGAAGCAGTCAAATGCTCGTGTAAAGCATCTTAGCCCTCTCTAGTAATCCAAAGCCAACTCCAACTTAGCGACTCCATCCCTAGACGTCAGGCTCTTCAGAAACGTGGGTCTAAAACTGCTCCAAGAATGAACATATCACCTGAAGAAACATGTCGGCTGAAGAAACATGCCGGCTGAAGGAGTGAAACACAAGGAAGATGAAACATGAGGAACCAGGGAAAGGTGGGAAACTTCCAGCGGCTAAGCGGTCACGACCGCGTGGAAAATCGTTTCCATGGTCTTCGCCTCGTCCAGAGTTTGCGTCGCGTGACCGCAATTCGTGAGAAGTTCATCGAGATGCAAATAAAAAAAATGTACAGATTTTTTAAAGCTTTTCAACGTGCACCTCTGAAGTCTGACTTGCGTCCGACTTGCGTCCGATTTGCGTCCCACAAGTGGCAAAAAAAATTCCAGCTGAAATGGATCGACCTTACCAAGGAAATATTTCTGCCGCAGCTTTCGAGAAGATTTATTTTTACGTTGCAAGAAGGCGACTCTTTAAATTGAAAAGGATTTTCGGTGAAGCTGCAGTCTGCAGATGCTGCTTCACATAAACATGCTGTTTGGGGAACTGCGTCTCCAAATCTGTCTGCAAGTCCTTCCAAGCATCAACAACGTTGCATGTAAAACGAGAAAATTTGTATTAAAAAAATTTTGGGAAATATACCGAAATTTTTGGGAAATATATCATGATACCGTGATCGCCATTCCGTCTTATTTCACGAGCAAGGATCTCTGTCGTAGGAGAAAAATGGAGGGGAAAATGGAAAAATCAAATGGAGATTTTACTGAATCGGATGAAAATCAAAGAATCTTTACTGCAGAGCGGGCACGGCCGATCGACGCCACGAAAAAAGGACACGCCCCTGCATTTCCGAATTTCCATCCCGACGCTCGTACGTGGGCGAATCGAGTCGGAACGGTGATGGAAACTCCAGACGGACCCGATGTTTACCCCTCTAAGCGTAATGGGTACTGCAAATCGGGCAGGGACTCCAGGAATCATCCGAAATCTCATGCACACGACGATAAAAAAACAGTATAATTCCCGCTTGCAACACGCAAATGGAGCATCAGCCTCCCCCTCCCAGCCTCCACATCGCCCTCAGACATCAGCGGA
>CAJPEV010005793.1:0-13072 GCA_905338385.1 Darwinula stevensoni
AGAAAATGTAATAAAGGCGAGAAGCCTTCGCCCACACCGCTATTGTATATCTGTAGTTGGTAAAAGTTGAGAACAACTAACAATGCGCCCACAGCCAAAACAAGATAGATTTTTTTTCGTTCCATCAATATCTGCACAATACTGGCTAGGGCTAGGGCAAATACAGGGTAGCTTTGTACCAATGCTCTTGTGGAATAACTGCCACCATAGCGCCAGTCAGACCAGGCCATGATTATCCATAGATTAAGCAGGCAAAAAATCAATACTGATTTTTGAAATGGGTATTTTTTCATAAACACCAATCCTAAAACCATCAGTATAGTAATAGGTGTATATACAAACCAACCCTTTTCGGGGCCAAATAATACCCTAAACCATGGATTTAAAAAATACCATTTACTACCCACATCATAAATCAAGCTGCCTGTGGTGTATTGCCAGTACAATAATTGGGGTAAAACGCCTATGATTCCTGCAATACAACAGATGACTACATGATATTTATATTGGGCAACTAGAGCCCATTTGATATTTTTTGTTGTTTTATGATGTATAGCCCAAAATAGCGGTATACATATAATAATGAGTTCGGTGGGTCGTGCGATAACCGCAAGACCACATATTAGTCCAATCATTCCTGCATAAATCCATCGGGGTCTTTCGTGCCATTTGATGGTATACCAAAGAACCAATGAATACAAAGTGAAAATCCATACATGGCTTTGTGCTGCGTCAATAGAAATGTATTGAATAATATTACTGCAACAACCTATTAGGAGTAGTGTTACAGCAGTTGTTTGATCATCGAAAAATTTAAGTAAAACTTTGCTTAGAACGATAAAACCAAGCATTGCCCATGCTATTGCTCCAAAAATCAGCGCATATTGATATGGCCAAGAAAAACCGTCTTGAGGTACCTTTTCAATTTTAGCAAGCATATGTCCTACAAAGAAAAATGGGGCCTGCATCAATGATACCCCACATAAATACTTATTGGTGTACTTTCCTGATTCTTGATGTATGGCTTGATAAAAAACGCCACCTGTTACCTTATAGTTTGAATCAATTTTGCTGAACCCATTTTAAATCTCGAACATCGTTATAAATAAAAACACTTGGTAAATACATATAGTATCCGAAAGCATCCCAAGTAGTAGCATTGTAACCGTTTCTGTCATTATTGCTAAAGTGCATAGCCCTAAATCCCAAAAACAATACAAGCAGAAATAATAAAGCAGTATTTGAATATCGCTTCTTCATAAAAAAGAAAAGCACAAATCTACTTAAGTAGATTTGTGCTGCAAATGTAATATGTTGAAATTTTTTAGATTAGAAACCTTTTTTAGCAACACCGTCAGCAATTGCTTTCAAAGCATTTGCTTCGCTAAGGATAGCTGCCATTTTATTTCCTTTACCATCGTTTCCGCCGGCCATATATCCACCACGTGCAGTTTTAGTAATTACCGCGTCGTGCATTGGTACATTTTTTTCTTTAGTCTTTAAGCAATAAGCTTTAATCATTTTACTTGTGTCCATAATAGAAAATTTAATTGTTTAGTTAAAGATTTGAGTTAGTAAACAGCTACAAATAACGGCTATTTCAATCAGATAAGTGATTGTTGTTGAAAATAATTATTGAATGCCACCAAATTGTGTATTTCTTGTGTATTATTATTTTTTCAATAATCATTGTTTGCCCTTCATCTTAGCCACCAAATCCCAAACTACCACACCCACACTTACCGAAATATTGAGTGAATGTTTACTGCCCCATTGAGGTATTTCAATACAAAGTTCACTATGGGATAAGGCCTGGTCACTCACACCATTTACTTCATTGCCAAAGATAAGGGCTATGGCTTTATTTGTTTGTGCATCAACACTTTGTAAGGATGTGCTGTTATGGGTTTGTTCAACAGAATAAACAGAATAAGCTTTAGATTTTGCCTTTTCTATTGCAGTTTGAACATCAGAAAAATGTTCCCAATGTACCGTTTCGGTAGCCCCAAGTGCCGTTTTGTGAATATCTCGGTGTGGAGGAGTGGGTGTAAAACCACAGAGGTAAATTGCCTCAATGGCAAAAGCATCTGCCGTTCGGAAAATCGCTCCTACATTTTGCATACTGCGTACATCATCTAAAATGATGATGATAGGATGTTTGGGCAAATCGCTCATTTCAGAGGCAGATTTACGTTCTAATTCATCCATCGATTTTTTGATAAACAAGACTCTATTTTTTTAAAAGATTATGAATTTGCAGCTTCTTGGCTTTTTGCTAGTTTACTATTCCTTTTGCCGTAGGCAAAATAAATGACCATACCGATGATAAGCCAAACAATAAAACGTATCCAGTTGACTATGCCCAATGTGGACAATAAATACAGACAGGATATAACACCTAAAAGGGGTAATAATGAATATTTACGAATCCATGCAATGCTACAAACAATAAGGGTGCATAAATAAAATAACCAAGTTGGAATAAGGTGTTGCCAGACTTCAAAACCACCAGCAAGCGTAAAGGTTTTTGAAAATTCATTCACACCTTCAGCATTTTTATGGAACAATAGATATAATATGACAGCCAACAATAGTGGGATTCCAAATCTGCTATTGATATAAGGAACTTTAAATTTAGGTTTAGCTAGGTCTTTTCGATGCTGTAAAATCATTATGCCAGCACAAACAAGGGCAAAAGCAAAAAGTGTCCCTATGCTGCACATATCCGTTACAAATGCAGCATCCATAAATAGGGCAGGGATACCTACTAGTAAGCCTGTCATTATTGTTGAGAACTTAGGCGTTTTAAAGCGAGGATGTATTTCTGCAAATTTTTTAGGCAAAAGTCCATCTCTACTCATGCTCATCCATATTCTTGGTTGTCCTAATTGAAAGACCAATAATACACTAGCTGTTGCTATCAATGCACTAAAAGCAATGATACCCCCAATCCAATTAATGCCTCTTTGCAAAAAAGCATTGGCCAAAAATGCTTCGTTGTTGAGCGATGAATAATGTACCATACCGGTAAGTACTAATGCGGCTGCTATATACAAGGCTGTTGCAATAATAAGTGAATACAGCATGCCCCTTGGCAAGTCGCGTTGCGGATTTTTACATTCTTCGGCAGTAGTAGCCAATGCATCAAAACCTATATAGGCAAAGAAAACGGCGCTAGTCCCTTTTAATACTCCCGACATTCCATTAGGTGCAAAAGGAACCCAATTGCTAGGCTGAACATAAAATGCACCAATAATCACCACTATCAGCACTACCAAAACTTTGAAAACAACCATGGCATTGCTTACCGTTCTACTCTCTTTGATGCCGATATAGACTAGGCTTGTAATTATAACAGTAATCAGAAATGCGGGTAAATTGAGAATGATAGGTAGGCTGCCGATATGAGGTGCATGTAACCAAAGTTCGTGCATGCTTTTGGTGTAGGCACTAATCTCTTCTTTTTTTGCAATGGCAAGTTCAAAGGCTTTATGTGCATTTTTTACTTCAAGAAAACTTTTGCTCAAGAATGCTGGTAGATCAATACCAATTTGGTGTAAAAAGGTAGTAAGATTTCCACTCCAAGATATGGCAACGGTAACATTGCCAATAGCATATTCCATGATTAAATCCCAACCGATAATCCAAGCTATTAATTCGCCAAATGTTGTATAACTATAGGTGTATGCACTACCGGCAACAGGGATACGCGAGGCCATCTCGGCATAGCAAAGTGCCGAAAAGCCACAGGTGACCGCTATGCCAACAAATAACCAGATAACAGCAGGACCTCCGTTGAAACAGGCAGAACCTATGGTGCTGAAAATGCCTGCACCAATGATGGCAGCCATACCAAATAAGGTTAAATCCCTAACGGTAAGGATACGATGCAAGCCAGTATGTTCGCTGTCGCTGAAACCTTCAGCAGCATCTTTTTGTATTTGATGAATTGATTTTTTTCGAAATAATGAATGGAACATTGGCGAAAGATAAGGTAAATAGACAATTTGAAAATGGTTTACAATCTATGGAACAGTTCAATACATTCCACTGCCTCTTTTACGTCATGCACCCTAAGGATGTTCGCTCCTTGTTGCAAGGCTACCATGTGTAGAGCCGTAGAACCATTTAATGCATGAATGGCATCTGTTTTGAGGCTTTTGTAAATCATTGATTTGCGCGAAATTCCTGCTAATATTGGCTTGCCCAAAATTCGTAATTGAGCCATATTGTTTAATAATTCAAAATTATGTTCCACATTTTTGGCAAAACCAAAGCCTGGGTCCAAAATCAAATCATTAATGCCTGTTTTTTGGCAATTATCTACTAAAATGCGCAGCTCAGTGATGACTTCTTCAGTCACATTTTTGTATGAAGGATTTTGGTGCATTGTTTGTGCTGTACCTCTATTGTGCATGGCTATATAGGGTACATTTAATTGTGCTACAGTACTTATCATATCATCATCAAATAAGCCGCTGCTGATGTCATTAACTATATCTGCGCCTGCAGCCACAGCTTGTTTAGCTACAACAACTCGATAAGTATCAATAGAAATCCATATTTGAGGATAATGTTTTTTGATGTGTTCAATAGCAGGTAAAATGCGCTCAATCTCTTCAGTTGCATTAAGTTCCTCAGCTCCTGGTCGGGAAGAAGCACCTCCAATATCTAAAATTTTTGCTCCATCATTGACCATCTGTTCTGCCTGTTTCAACATTTCCTCTGCATTTTGCTTTCTGCTAGGGCTATAAAAACTATCAGGAGTAATATTGATGATACCCATCACAATAGGATGCGAAAGGTCGAGTAAGTTTCCTTTACTTTGCAGCAAATTGGCAACAGCTAAATGCGTATTTTTGAAACTCATCGTTCAGAAGTATTTTTGTACAAATTACAAATGTAGCCGCAAATTAAAAAGCAAAATGAATTCAACTCAAATAACCTTGCATCAATATAATGCTGTAGTAGCACGTTGCAAAGACTTATATGTCAAAAAAGCTGCTGATTATGGCACTTCGTGGCGTGTATTACGCTCCATTTCTATAGTTGATCAAATTTATATCAAAGCTTGGCGTATTCGTCAAATCCAAGAAACTGAATCGCAGCTTGTGGACGATTCTATCGAAAGCGAATTTGTAGGCATTGTCAATTATGGCATTATTGCACTCATTCAATATTTTTTGCCTAAAGATGCCCCCATAGAACTTAGTGCTGAAGCGGCTCAAGAATATTATGAACAAAGGGCTGAAGAAGTAAAACAATTGATGCTGAAAAAGAATCATGATTATGGTGAAGCTTGGCGTGCGATGTCGCAAGCCTCATTTGTTGATTTAATTTTGGTGAAATTGTTGCGCATTCGTCAAATTATCGCCAACGATGGTGCGGTAAAAGTTTCAGAAGGTGCCGATGCCAATTTCGCAGATATTGTGAACTATGCCATTTTTGCGCTCATCATGATGAATGAGGAATAATAATTTTTTTAAAATGCTTCCATTAAGCCCTATTTAATTGTGCCTAATGCTCATTTACAAACTGACAACATTTAGCCATTGAACTTTTAAATATTTTTGAGCTCAACTAAAATCACGAAACACAATGAAATACATCCTCTGGTTATTACGCATTATTGTTGGAGTACTATTTATTTTCTCCGGTCTCATCAAAGCCAATGACCCTCTTGGTTTGAGCTACAAAATGAACGAATTTTTTGATGTGTGGGGTATGAGTGGATTGGCTAGTATTTCTCTTATACTGTCGGTACTAATGATAGGCTTTGAAATTATTGCTGGTATTGGGCTATTGCTCGGTGCAGCATTTCGCTCCTTTTCCTTTCTCCTTTTATTATTGACTTTATTTTTCACTTTCCTTACTGCGTACGTCTATCTTACTGATAAGATAAAAGAATGTGGTTGTTTTGGTGATTGTATCAAAATATCCAATGCCGAGACTTTTTGGAAGGATGTGGTATTAACTGTTTTTGTTCTCATTCTTTTTGCCTATCGCAAAAGGGTGAAACCTTTGTTTAACGGTAAAATCACCTTTGCATTGATGCTCCTAACAGTGCTTTTTGCATTTGGTACACAATGGTACAGCTTACATTATTTGCCTTATTACGATTGTCTTGCCTATAAAAAAGGAGCTAATGTTTGGGAGAAAATGCAAGCCCCTCCTGGCTCTACACCAGACGTGTACAAAAATGTGATGACTTATGAAAAAGACGGTAAACGTCAAGATTTTGACGAAACCAATTATCCTTGGCAAGACACTACTTGGAAATTTGTTGACAACAAACCTATTTTAATCAAAAAAGGGAATGCTGACCCTGCTATCAAAGATTTTGTGTTGAATGATTATAACAGTAATAATTTGACTGAATCTATTTTGAAAGAACCCGGATACACCTTTTTCTTGTTTATTAAGGATGTAAAAAAGGCTAATCTTGAAAATATCGAACGCCTGCAAACATTGATTACTACTGCCAATCAGCTCAATATTCCTTTTTATGTGTTGAGTTCTTCCTCTAAATCTGACGCTGATAAATTTGCCGCCGATTACAAATTGCAAGGTGCTCAATGGTTGATTATTGATGGAACAGTAAGTAAAACGGCCATGCGTACCAACCCGGGTTTGATAATGCTCAAAGACGGTACCATTAAAAATAAATGGTCGTTTAAAACATATCCTAAAGGAATGTCGCTTAGTGGCACTTCACTCACGCTTCAATAAATTTTTATAGTGATACATTTCTTACTACGCAAAATAGGCTACAGCATTATCGTGCTTTGGGGCGTAGTGAGTTTAGTATTCTTTTTATTCAATGTCTTGCCCGCCGATCCGGCACGACTAACACTTGGTCAACGAAGCGATTTGAGTTCTTTGGAAAATGTACGGAAAGAACTCAATCTTGACAAACCAATGGCTACGCGATATCTGCTTTATCTTAACGATTTGTCACCTATATCGTTTTTGTCAAATGACAGCAGCAGCCAAATAAAATATAATTATGCTTCGCTTCTGTCTTTTGGAGACCACGATTTGGTCTTAAAAAAGCCTTATTTGGGGCGTTCATATCGTACCAAAAGGTTAGTGAGTGATGTGCTTACAGATGCTCATCAAAGCAAAGAAACTAAAAGTTCAAAATAGGTTTTTTAATTTTTTGGTTTTGAAATATAAAGATGAAATATGGATTGAACGCAGGTCTGAAAAAGGCATTTGGCAAAATCTTCATCAGTTTTACTTGATAGAGTCTACAAAAAGTATTGCACTTAGCACCTTGCAACAGGATTCTTTTTTTGTCAACAACAAGTCCCTCGTCAAAGAGCTAGTTTTTGATTCGATGTACAAACAGCGTTTGACCCATCAGTTATTAGAAAGCAAATTTTATACTGTTAGACTCAGCTCCAAAAATATTGCTTTACCCGAGCAGGGTTTTTGGCTACCTATTTCTCAGCTCAAGAATTTCGCTTTCCCCAAAACAATAGTTGACTATATCGATGCGTCTTTTGTATAGAGCTTTCTTTGGGTATGTACAGCAATTGATTGGCTTTTTGTTGTTTACAAGCTTGTTTGCTGCATTATGTGCTGTGCTGTTGTGTATGGCTACAGAAAAGTTAGTGACAGGCCAAAGCCCAATCTGTTTCAGCGTTTTACATTGTTTTATTTTTGGATGCACCTTGTTGGTGTATAATGTTCATTATTTGATTAAAAAATCAACGATAGAACTATCTGACCAATATGCATGGGTGCAACAAAACCGATACTGGAATTATGCTTTCCTTGCAATAGGGCTTATGATGAGCCTTATTTTCGTTTTTCAATTGCCTCAATCTCTTTGGTCTATTATTTTACTGTTGGCTGTACTTTCTTTTGCTTATTCTTTACCTTTTCTACCTTTTAAAAACAAGCACCGATTAAAAGATTTCGGTTGGTTGAAAATTTTTGTCCTTAGTACTGTTTGGACAGTGGTCACAACAATATTGCCAATACTATACCATCAACAATTCATGATGTTTTATCCTTTCGAGATAATACTACGTTTTGTTTTTTTGTTTATCCTTTGCCTTGCATTTGACATTAGGGATAGGGTAGTAGATTTAGAAGCAGGAATTTTCACTATCCCTAACAAGATAGGTTTACTCAATACCTATGTACTCATCACGCTTATGTGTCTTGTGTACATAGTTATTGCTATTGTTCAGTATTTTCGATTTGGAATTGTTGATCGATTAGTGATTCATGTCCTTACGGCAATCGTTACTTTTGCAGCGGTTCATTATGTTCGTAAACATCCCTCCGATAGAAACTATATGCTCTTTATCGATGGGCAAATGCTATTGAATGGATTTCTTTTGTTGCTATTTTAAGAGGGGTTTTATAACCATCTTTTTTTCTTAAAGAAGATAAGCATAATCATAGGGATGATCAGCATTGCTGCCACCGATACATAAAACCCTTTTTGATCATGCAAGAGTGGTATTCGGTCAAAATTCATTCCAAAAATACCACCGATAACTGTTGCTGGAGCCAATAATACAGAAACCATCGTGAAAATTTTCATGACCTGATTCATTCTTAAATTAATTTGGTTCATGTACAAATCTTGCAGATTACTGAGCATATCTCTTAATCCTTCACAATCATCGTGTGCTTGAGTAATATGGTCATAAACATCTTTAAAATATTTTTCGTTTTTATTCAAGATAAGTTCGTTTTCGGTTCTCAAAAAACCATTGACCAATTCCCGAACCGGAGCTATAGCCTGCTTTGTAAGCATCACTTCTTTGCGGATGTGGCTTATTTCGCTCAGTAATCCTTGTTCTTTATTGTTAATTAAGCGCTCTTCGATGAGTTCGATATTACTGCTTAGCTTGTCGATAATGACAAAATAACTGTCTACGATAACATCTAATAAAGAATAGCATAAATAATCGGTACCTCTTTCGCGGATACGCTGATGTTCGTTGCGCAATTTTGCCCTCAAGGGGTCAAATACATCTCGGGTAGCATCTTCTTGAAAGGACAACAGAAAATCAGGCCCAACAACAATACTCACTTGTTCTAGCTCAATGCTTTTAAGTTCATCATTAAAATAAATCATGGGCAACAAACAAAATAAACGGTCTTCTACTTCGTCCATTTTAGCTCTCTGTCCAATGCTCAAAATATCTTCTGTAAGTAGCGGGTGAACTTTGAAAAAATTACACAATTCTTCAATTTCTTCTTTGCGCAATCCATCAGCATTGATCCAAGTGGTTTTGTATTCTGTAGAAGTCAGATTCCAGTCAAGGGTGTTTTTGGATTTATATTCGTTTAAATGCTTTTCGTTATAGTTAAAGACACTATACACCGCTTCTACTGTACTTGTGCGGACTTCGGGTATAATGGCAGGATCGTAGGAACTACGTCTTTTTTTGATACGCGATAGCTGTGGTATATACTGTGCTACTTTTTGTCTTTTGCTGCCCATTTAGCGAATAATATTATTGGTCAAAATAACAATCCCTGCAAGATAGAGTACTTGCAGGGATTGTTATTCAAAAAATACTGATTATCTAGTAATTTCCATTTTTTTGGTATCAATCACTTGACCATCAGCAATCAAAGTATAGTAGTATATACCCTGACTCAAATTTGTTGTATAAATATCTACTTGTCCTTTACCTCTTTCTTTAAGTGTAATTAGCTCTATAATTTTACCCTCAATAGTTGTGAAACGAATAGCTGCATTTTGAATTGTATTTGGTAAATAAAATGAAACTGACGTTTTTCTATCACATGGATTTGGTATATTCTGATTAATGAAACAACTATCTTTCTCTGATAATATAACACTAATCTTTGCTACTGATTCATTTTGTTTTTGTAGAATTTCATCGTTTGATTTTACTATAGCTATAAGTTGTTCTATCAATTTTTTTTGTTCAATTATTACTGAATTCTGTTCATTTATTTGTTTTTGTTGATCTTTTATTGCTTGTACTATTATTGGAATAAGCTCAGTATAATTAACACATTTTATCTTTTCGTCTTCTTTGTTTGGAATTTCTATTTCTTTTACTAATGAGGGTAAAACAGACTCAACGTTTTGTGCTGAAATACCATAAGAAATATTATTTGTGCCAAATTTTAATGATGGGTATTTTGCTTTGTCGAATTGATGTATATCTGGCTGAAGTTTGTTGATTAATTCTAATGAATTTGTTATTTCTTTTACGTTTGTATTAATTTTTTCGTCACTAATAACGCTTTCACTACTTGTTGGTGGGGTAACTATATAGTGAGTTGTTGTAGATTTAAACAATTCTCCAGTACTAGGGTCTATAAGAACAGCGGGTAAAGCAATACTTGGATCATGATCTGGCAGATTATGAAAAGCTATGTTCGAACGGTATATTGCAGGAAATGCTGCTTCTACGTCTAGGTGATGTTTGGGTAAATAAGTTGATGGTGATGTTGGATTCCATTGAATATTAACTCCCGTTTCATTAACAACCATTGTTCTATTTTTTTTAAACCCAATTGCTAAAGAAAATAACTTATCATTAGTTATATCATGACCTAAAGCAAGAACATTTGTTCCATTTGCAACAACTTCGTTGCCATATGCGTGTGCGTTTTCTCCTACAGCATGTGAATTGTGACCAAGTACAATATTATATGCACCATTAGAACTATTATGCCCACCTGCAACAAATGTACCATGAGCTTCTTCCATATAATTACTTTCTCCTGCAATTACGCTCTCTTCTGAGTTTTCTATAATATTTTTAGCGCCCAAAGCAATACAACCTTCTTTAGTTTTATTGGTGAATATTACATTTGAATCACCGGCAGCAAAACTATTTTTTGCTTCTTTAATTTCATTTCTTGTACCTAAGGCAGATGAGTTGTTACTTGTAACTGTAATTTTGTTTTGATAGCCAGTAGAAATCACAGACGTACTTGCGTCAATTTGGTTAGATTCACCAACACTAAGGCTATTATTTGCGCCTTTAACAATATTGCTAGTACCATTTGCTAGAGCATTACTGCTTGACAATATTTGATTCGAATTGCCTAAAACTGCACTGTTATTACTAGATGTAGTTATGCTGTTATTTTGACCAATCGACATTGATGCTACCGAGCCATCAATAATATTACTGTTACCTAATGCAGAACTATAATCACTTGTATTGTCAATTATATTTGAACGTCCCGATGAAAAGGCGGCAGAGCTTGCATTAATACTATTTTGCCAACCTAAAGCTGTGGAATAATTACTGCCATCAATAATGTTTCCAATTCCTGACGCCAAGGTTGAAATGGATGAATTGATATTATTTGTTTCACCAAATGCACTTGATTTTGATGTACTAGAAAAAGTATTCCCAATCCCCATTTCAAAATTCCCATCTGCAGTAAATCTTGCTCTAGGTGTATTACTAGTATGAATTCTAAAATCTTGAACATTATTTGTTCCAATATAATCCGTAGCTGATACACCCCAATTTCCTGTCAAATGCCAATCTACACCAAAGCCTCCACTATTACTTTTTGCTAGATTGCCATCAGCATCAATTACTATAACATCGTTGTGTGCAGCCATAGTCAATGGGTCGTAATCTGGCAATCCTTCAAATCTTATTCCTTGAGTAGCCTTAATGATTGGTTGAGCCGAATTGGTAAGATTTACATGAAAAAGAGCTTTTGGATTTCCTGAACTACCTGAGCTTGTTGCCGTTCTTGTGTGAATTCCCACAAATCCATCAAGTTTATTTACTCTAATACATTCCCATGGTTTTAAGGTGGGTAATCCTCCACCTATAGTGTTTTCAACACCTGTTACAAAATGTATGTTTTGTGCATAATCGGGGCTGTTGGGTGATGAATAAGCTGTGGGATATGTACCAATAAATAATGATGAACTTTTGGCAGCCATAATACCCAAATTGTTATAATTTATAGCAGGTGCTGCACCCACTGTAGGTAAAATACCTCCTGGAAATGGACCTGTAGCACCTGTACTAGAAATAGAAAGTTCCATATCTTTTTGAAGTGATCCGGTTCCTGAGCCCGCTCTGAGATTAACTATAGACTTATTTGCATTACTGCGTGTATTTACAAGCATTATGTCATCAGCATTAAAACTCTCTAAATGCAATTTAGCTTCAGGCTTTTCTGTTCCGATACCAACCTGTACAGCATAACCCGAAGTATCTGTTCCTCCTAATACCATTGAATTTGATTGGGCTACATGTGCATATGATCCTATTGCATGGGCATTTGTATAATTTGAGCCTCTAAAATCTGCACTTGGACCAAGTACAGAATTAAAACTACCAGTAATATTATTTTGTCCTGCGGATCGTCCAATAAAGACATTTGAATTTCCACTAGTATTAGTACTCCCCGATGAAACTCCAATAAATATATTTTCACTTCCAGTGGAATTCTGTGCAGCGCAGTATGAACCAATACCAATGTTAAATTGTCCTGTTGTACTACCTAGACCAGAAAGTACTCCGACCATAATATTAGCAGTTCCAGTTGTATTTCCTGAACCTGCATGTTTACCTATAAAGGTATTACCAACCCCTGTAGTATTAGACATCCCACTCATTGTTCCTAAAAATGAATTATAATCGCCATCAGTATTATTCAAACCAGCCATCAAGCCGACAAAAGTGTTTTGGGAACCCAAATTATTGTTTTGTCCACTTGACCAACCCAAGAAAGTATTCCAATCACCTTGATTTGTTGGTGCAACACTATAACCTAAAAATGTATTCGCTGAACCATTGGTACCTGAGCCAGCGCCTACAATTACATTGTTGTTTGTTGTTGGTGCTGTAAGCGGTATTCCTGTAGCAGTGGTTCCGCTTACAGCATTTATATGAAATTGAGCTATTGCCTTTTGCGAGATGGCGATAGCTATTAAACTAGCTAAAATTATTTTCTTGTTCATTTCTTATTTTTTTAAAATGTAAACTATTGTTTTTTGGTTTGTCGGAATTTTAGTTAAACTCTAATGATGTTGGGAGGGCTTCTTATCATGTTTATTTTTTTAGATTTAAAAATAGAAAGGTAT
>CAJPEV010005794.1:0-13071 GCA_905338385.1 Darwinula stevensoni
TCACGTTGTCGACTGCTCTGAACTCTAATTCGAAGAACAAGGGAGTCCGAGGCCGTGATCGCTTGGTGTTTGTGCCAACTGACGCATCGATTTTCCCCCGGAATTTCTTTGAGCTTATCTTATCATTAGACCAACAACTTTCCATGGGAAACTGTCACATTTCTCCTTATGTGTTTGGCCACAATGTTTTCCCTCATAAGAGGGCCTTCCGTTCGTGCCTTTCCATCCCTTTCGTTATATCGTTCCGACCTTTCAGGCTTCGCATTCCGAATTCATCGAGCATGTTTCGGATGGGAAGACGATGTCGAGCACCGAGTTCGACTTCGACTCGAGCTCGACTCCGAGAGACCGCGACGAAACGAAAAGCTCGATGGATTGTTCAATTCCCTCGGAGCTTCTGGTTTTCGAGATTTGAGGCGCAAAAAGAACAAACCACAAGGTGCAAATCGAACGACGTAAAATCGTCAGGATCTTTGAGCCGGTCCTGCCGGCCGGATCATACTTCTCGGCAGTGGGACCTCATACAACTCGTTAAAATTTGTCTGGACTTGAATTTCCGCCAATTAGAAAAACGCGTGGGTCACACCGAAAGTTTTTAAATTAGCTTTCGCGAACTGAGACAATAAATAAATATATTCTTATCTTTCTGATGCACTTGAATGCCCAACGGCGTTCTTGCTATCATGTTACTAAGTATATATTGGCGTGCACTCGTTGCCCTTCTTCAAGGAATGAGATGACCATGGACTGAGGTTTGTCATATTCATGTTCTTTTCTCTCACCTTGTTTTTTCTTTCATCACAAGTGGATAAGAGGGAGGTTATGGTCGGTGCGGTAGAATTGGAAACATCGGTTTGATGCAGTGTTTCCTCGCCGTCTTTCCGGAACACGCGACGCAAAGTTTTTCTGGATCCGTGGGCAGAAGGAACGAAGGAGATTCTCGTGGAATATCAGCGTCCAGAAGCGAAGAGCTGCACGATGCGAAGAAATTGCTTGTTTTTGGCCACTAAGTCGATGTTATGCGCATGATTTCGAAGGATGGTCTCATTGGGATCGTTTCATTTTTAAAATGGAAGAACTATAATAAGTAAATTTGCGCTAGGTCATGTTAGTCGCATAACCAATCTTGGAAATTTTCATAAATGTTCTCATTTTAGTTCCACTTATAGAACCATAAGTAGTCTAATGTGGCATTGCCCAATGTTCCGAAAACTCTTTCGTTCAGCGTAAAAATGTTTTCCCTTGCGTTCCGAAAGGCATTCTTTGTAATGACGTACGAATCACGGAATTCGCTGTCATGGCACACTGCATTGGTCAAACTTCAAAAGCGATTTAAAAGGCAGCAGCTGATAGTTTTTTATATTTTCGCGAAGGAAACTCACATTCACTGCCGGTACAATCGAGACTGGGCTTTCCCAGTGCAACGAAGCACGCCTTGGCGAACCGGGAGGTTGCGAGCCTCAACTTCCTTCTGCAGCGATAAGGAACGATATCAGCATTCATACAAAGGTTAGATTTTTTCCCGCTGCGGCTCCAGTTCCCCGACCGTTGCCGGACTCACGGTTGTTTCGCGAGAAACCCTCGGTGCAGTGCCGTTCCGCGGTTCTCAGGCATCTTAAAGCCCTCACGAAAATGGCCGGCCAAGACCCGAAGAAAATATGCCTCATCGGCGTGACGGGAAGCGGGAAGTCCACCCTCGGAAACGTCCTCTTGGGTAGGAAGCACAACGAACCGATCGGCTTCACGACGAGCCCCCTCACACAAAGCTGTACCCTTGATGTCAAGGCGATCGACGGTCGCTGGCTCGGGAACGGCGAGGCGATCCGTGTGATCGACACGCCAGGACACGGAGACGCGGGGGGACGAGATAGCGCCCTACGGAAGGCCATCGTGAAGTTTCTCAAAAACGAGCGCACGATCGATGTCTTCATCTGGGTGAAGAACTCCCAGCACCCGAGAGTCGATCAGCAGGAGCTAGATTACTTCAACATCATGATGGAAATTTTTGCGGGTGCTTTTTTCAGCAACTTGATTGTGATCTTCAGCCGCTGGAGTTTCGACGTGAAACAGGAGAGAAAGCGCGAGGAGGATGGAATATCCTTCGATTTGATCAAGGAGGACCTCTGGAACTCCCTGACCAACTCGCGTGGGAATCCATGCCCCATAGAAATGTTCGCTGTCGATGCACGCCACGATGCGACGGATTCCGAGGAAAAATCAAATTTCGATAAGCAAACGGCGGCACTCTGGGAGCATATCGCTCGCTTCAGCGCCCAGCCAGTGGAGAGCATCGAGAGCGTGAAATCGAGAGTGGAAAAGCTAACCGAGTCGAAAAAAGAAGCCGAAAAGGAATTGAAGCAGCTGCGAGAGAACATCAAGAACGACCGGGAGAATTGGGGTTCCGAGCGGCAGAAGTTACTGGAAGCGCGGATACGGGATAACGAGAGCAGAATCCAGGCGGAAAGGGCGAGACTCGGCGGCCCGTCGTGGCTGGACACTCTCCGCGGCGTCCTGCCCACCGTCCTCACCGTCATCGGGAAGATCATCAAACTGGTCTTTCTGGTCGCTCCGTTTTTATGAGTTAGTTCTTGCGAATTGCGAGTGCACCGAAGAACCTGTTCTCTGTTGATGCATCGTTCTCGTTTCGCGGTGGTTTCATCTTGAAGGAATCTGTGAGAATATATCAGGAATGACCCAATGATCGATAGGTTTCTCAAGTTCTTCATCGCTTTCAGAAAATATGCCCTGTGGCAACGAGAAAAATCTTCGAATCGACATATGGGTGATTATCACTGGAGATTTAGGCATAGTTGAAAACGCCAAACTCAAAAACCTCTTTCATGAAGGTAGTAAGTACAAGATGAACAAGACCGTAAGATGAATAAGATTAGGTAAGGTGAATTCTTTCAAAAGTTTTTGATGGCTTACATAAATTCAATAAATGTGCAGAACTTAAGGCGGGTATTCGTCCAAAAGCCTTTTTAGAATGGAAAATTTACATTATCAGACGCGTCACTCTCTTGCTACGCATTCGTCATTCATTACAACTAGTTCCGAAAATTCATTAGGTATTAGCAAAGTAAAATTTGAAGACGCCCCGAATAATTTATAGGTAAATTAGTAATCACAATAATTGACAAGGCAAGTAACATCTGTTTCATCTGCAAGTGGTTATATGGTTTGATTCTGAAGAAAGAAATTACTAAAAGCCATAATATGAACAGGTTGAAGAAGGGCAAACCAGAATCGTAAGTTCCCTTATGAGACTTGATAGCAAATTTAACATTGAAGTGGAAGAGAAAAGCAAGAAACCCCCCCTTTCTGTTTGGTAACCTTAAGTTCCATAAGAACCCCATTATATTTAGATTCATCGCAAGCTCAGTGGGCACCTGCTTCAAAGGACCTTCCCTTCTATTAAAGGCCATGCTAGACAGGCTGTGCAAAGGACAGGCTCTAAGATTAAGCAAAAAAGCAAAACCTGTCACTGTTACTGGATTATCAATAATGACAAAAAAGTTTGCTTGCAATTAAGGCTCTTAATGACACCAAAGAAGCTTTCACTGTTATATCACAGGATTTCTTTACACATAATACTAAAATTCCTCTGGACCTACTAAATCATAACATTCTTGACCTTTTTGAAAATTATGTACCTTACCTTCAAATACACATTTACGGACAAGGATTTCTTTTCTGACTTACTCTAGAAATGTTTCGAGAACAATTATATCCAAATAGGAATAATATATTTAGGCAGAAGATCGAAATACCTATGGGAAGTAATTACTCAACCAACATGGCGAATCTTTTCCTGTTTTATTATATTAATCTAAACACATGAACACATGACCGTTTTACCTACAAATACATTGATGACCTCGTAGCAATTAACAATGCAAGAATACAGGCCGAAATCGAGAGAATCTACTCGTATTTGCTCTGAAGCAGTGTTTTCTTTTTAATAGTCTGCTCTCATACCAGAGGCTATGTGATGATGGTTATCAAAAAGATGTCCTTAGTAGGCTATTAAAACTTTTTTCACAACGATCCAAGTACGAACTTATAAAATACGCTCCTAAATGAAGGAAATGGTCTTGCATCCTTTTGGATAAGATTCATGGATATTCCCGAAGTTGGACCTGTAAACAGCTTGGATGTATGGCCCTTGCAGCCCAGGTGTGACTGCAACACAGACCCGGTGCATGAATACTGTACCAGTGATTGGGCTCTTTCCCATAACTTTTGATTTTATCCTAAGAATTAACTTATCCAGGTTGTCAGGGTTGGGTTATGTGTTATTCGCTTAATTTGCCTTGAGGCAAAGGCCTAGTTTAGCAGGGGCAATCCCGAATAATTTCTAGGTAAATTAGTAATCACAATAATTGACAAGGCAAGTAACATCTGTTTCATCTGCAAGTGGTTATATGGTTTGATTATGAAGAAAGAAATTACTAAAAGCCATAATATGAACAGGTTGAAGAAGGGCAAACCAGAATCGTAAGTTCCCTTATGAGACTTGATAGCAAATTTAACATTGAAGTGGAAGAGAAAAGCAAGAAACCCCCCTTTTGTTTGATAACCCTAAGTTCCATAAGAACCCCATTATATTTAGATTCAACGCAAGCTCAGTGGGCACCCGCTTCAAATGACGTCCCCTTCTATTGAAGGCCATCCTGGACAGGTTCTGCAATAAGATTAAGCAAAAAAGCAAAACCTGTCACTGTTACTGGATTATCAACAATAACAAAAAAGTTTGCTTGCAATTAAGGCTCTTAATGACACCAAATAAGCTTCTACTGTTATATCACAGGATTTCTCTACACTTAATGCTAAAATTCCTCTGGACCTACTAAATCATAATATTCTTGACCTTTTTGAAAATTATGTAGGAACAGGGCTTACCTTAAAATACACATTTGCGGACAAGGATTTCTTTTCTGACTTACTCAAGAACTTGAATGTTTGGAGAATAATTATATCCAAATAAAAATAATATATTCAGGCAGAAATACATATGGGAAGTAATTACTCAACCAACATAGCGAATCTCTATTTTATTATGAATCTAAACACATGAACGAGGTTTCTTTTCCCGATGATTACTGTTTTACCTACTAATACATTGATGACCTCGTAGCAATTAACAATGCAAGAATACAGGCCGAAATCGAGGGCATCTACTCGTATTTGCTCTGAAGCAGAGGGTTTCCTTTTTAAAAATCTGCTCTCATACCAGAGGCAATATGATAATGGTTATCAATAAGATTTCCTTAGAAGGCTATTAAAACTTTTTTCACAACGATCCAAGTATGATCATATTAAGTACGCTCCTAAATGAAGGAAACGGTCTTGCATCCTATTGGAGAAGATTCATGGATATTCCCGAAGTTGGACCTTTAAACAGCTTGAATGTACGGCCCTTGCAGCCCAGGTGTGACTGCAACACAGACCCGGTGCATGAATACTGTACCAGTGATTGGGCTCTTTCCATGACTTTTGATTTTATCATGAGAATTAACTTATCCAGGTTGTCAGGGTTGGGTTATGTGTTATTGAATTAATGTGCTTTGAGGCAAAGGCCTAGTTTAGCAGAGGCAATCTGGACACCGCTCCGATCCGTCAGCACAGAGCAATGTTGGCTGAATCCATGGTAGGCCTGCATTTTACCGGGCTACCCTCGTTTTTCTTTTTACTGCACAGGCCTGAGTCATTCCAAGCCATTCGGGGTTCCTTCTCCTGTGGACTCAGTCTTGTCATGAATTTCTGTCGCTAGTCTGGTCAAGCCCATTGATAGCCAGCAACGGTGCTGGCAGACGTACTCAAGCCCGGAATTCCCTCTGAAAAGCTAGGTATTGCCTGTCTGAATTAATCTCAAAGCTGTTATGCCTAACGGCAGAAACAGTCTGGATATAGTGTCATGCTAAGCTTGCTGCCTCAACCCCAAGGACGCAAGCTGCACGACAATTTCTGGGATTTTTCTTCACTGTCCTTCCTCTTTTAGCTTTATTCGGCCTTGTCCTTTTTTGCCGGCTTACTCCCCACAATCTAGTCATTCAATCTGTTATGTTTGGTTCTGGAGAGATGTTATTTCGTCGCCTAGATTGATTTGAGTGTTAATGGCACCACTGTTATTTCCCTATTTACTAAATATAAATATATATTCTAGTAAGTGCATAGATAGAAGATGTTTCAAAGCCAGGAAAAACTGCCACTCTTCAAAAAGTGACTGGAAGGGCAATGCGTTTACATTGCCCCCTCCCAAGTCGAATATAATGTGAAGGATGTATTAATACATGGACAGAAGGATAAGCCCTTGACCAGCCAGCCCAGCGACCGCGGAATCCTCCATGGTGGAGGAGGAATGGGAAAGTTTCAGGTACAGTCGAAAAACTCTTTGGAGTACAATGTAAACGGTAACCTTACTTCCGCGCGGACGGAGATATGATGTTTACTGGGAGCAAAAATCACGAGCGCTATTTGAGATCTCTGTCGATCTCCGTAAGCCTCTGCGGAAATTCCAAGGTCTCCAATGGTTCTCAACGTAGTGCTCCGTTGTTGCTTCCATAGGTGAATGGGGAGAAGTCTAAGACGTTCCTTCCGCCTTTGCACGCATTCCTCCTGCATTAATGAAGGCTGCCGGCGACAAGAAAACCATCTGCATCATCGGAGTGACCGGAAGCGGGAAGTCCACCCTCGGCAACGTCCTTCTCGGGAGACCAAGAAACGACCCGACCGGATTCAAGACCAGCGCCTACAGCTCCAGCTGCACCCTCGAGGTCGAGTCCCTCGACGGTCGCTGGCTCGGAAATGGTGACGCCATCCGCGTGATGGACACGCCCGGCCACGGAGACGCGGGGGGTCGCGACCAGGAACTCGGGAGAGAAATGGTGTCGTCGCTGGAAATGGAAGGGGCAGTGCATGCCTTCATCTGGGTGAAGAATTCCCAAAAACCAAGATTCGACTTGCTGGAGCTAGAGCATTTCGACATGTTGAAGGACATTTTTGGAGTCTCCTTTTACACCAACCTGATTGTAGTCTTCAGCAGATGGAGTTTCGATGCGAGACGAGAGAGACTCCGCCAAGACGAAGGAGTGACACTGGAAAAGGCCAAAGAAAGCCTCCACACCTCCCTCGCAGAACACTTCCCGTGGACCAGGGACCGCCCCGTGCCCGTGGCGGCCGTCGACGCTTGCTTCGCTGAGGACGATCCCGCAGAAGCGTCTGCCTTCCTAGCCGAAACGGCATCCCTTTGGCGGTGCATCGATCAGCTCGCCGCCAGACCTGTGGAAAGCGTTCAAACGAGGCGCTTCAGAGACCAGGAGATCGAACGGGAGAAGAATCGCCTCCGGCACCGAGCCGAAATGGCAAGGAGACAGCAAATGTCGGGAAACACCAGACGAGCCGAACCGGATGGACGATGCAAAATCCTCTGAAGGGAAATTCTAACTCCATCTTCTGCATGAGTTTTGTCCAACGTCAAAAATTTTCTCCTTTCACGCGCTTTCGGCGCAATTGCGTCAGATATTTTTATTCCATCGGCGTATTCATAGTAACGAAAAATCCTTTATTTCAATCACCCATCGCGGTCTCTCGCATATGCATAATGGAATAAAGAAAATTGCACGGATCCGACACCCTCTAATTGATAGCCTCTTGCTCCATTATTTTCAAGGTAGAGTAAATCATCGAGTTACAAAATAACGTTTGAAAAACGAGATCCTGTTCAACGAAGGGGTTTTATTAATTACTAGCACTATGGTGGCACCATTGGCTACTCATTGACGTAGGAATATAATAATTCACATGATATATCCATTTTGACCAATTTCATTAAACATTGGCATATTTATAAGCTCCGTCAAGTCAATTCCCGTTGTGTGACGTCAATGGCAAACTAACAAGCGGGGATCTTTGAGCTTCCAAAATTGGTCACGCCAAGAGGTTCTAATTGGCATTTTAGGTGTCTATACCCGTTCGAATCGTTTTGGAGTAAAAAATTTATTAAGATTGCGCTGCTTGGAAATATTCTGCCGTTTTACGAGACGTCGTGAAACGAACGCAAGTTCATTCCCGCACCGTGAAAAGTCGGACGGACGGGAGCGGCTCGAAACTTTTTTTGACCCCCTGATTAGTTTTGGGGAGGCCCGCTTCATCCATACTCTTGTGGGCCATTTCAAGATCTGAGAGAAGAACGTGGAATGCCTCGAGTGATGACACTACGCAGAAATCGAGTGCGCAGCAAAGATTGTTTTCGCTAAGCGCTGATGCTGAGAAACACGCAATCATCACTACGACAGGAAACAACTATGCGACGTAGATTGAAGGGGAGAAGTGGATGGGGAGGGGGGGGGAATTGTGTTGATATTAACCCGGCCTTCCCCGTTCGTCAAGAAGACGAGCGGAGCCTATCCCCGACGTTCTTCGTCGCAGTTGCGGCAGATGCAGTCCGGAAGCAGAGTCTCTGTCGTTTCGCTCCGGGCTCGGTTCGATGCAGGTCGACGGTATCTTCGCTGGTCATTCTATTTGCGAGCTCCTTCGCTTCCGTGGCGCTTTACACTTACGACGAAAGCTCTCGTGTGCACCTTCGACATCGAGCCCGATCGACGACCGTAACTCGTTTCGATGGTAGGAGTGATGCAGAAAATATTGTGAGCGTGCGGCGATCGCGTCACGAGCGTGAAAAATCTTTGCCAAAATCGCGTACCAGATCTTCACACGATCGCGTGCGAATCAAAACGATCTCTTTCATTCCGACCGCAGTTAAAAACCCCCTCGAGAGAGCAAAAGTATGGGTAACGCCCTCGAGTGCGACGGGGAAAACAGCCGGTGCAGCTTCCTCTTCGCCGAGAATCTCCGCCACGACCCGACGGTCACGGCGATCATTTGCGTGTCTTTCGCCGCGGTCTTCCTCGTCGGCCTCGTCGGGAATTTTCTCGTCCTGGCCGCAATCGCCCGCGACCTCCGCCTCCGGACGGTGACGAATCTCTTCATCGCCAACGTCGCTCTCGCCGACATCCTCGTCCTTCTGCTCTGCTTTCCCAACTACTTCCTCGGGGGAATTTTCTACGGTACGCTCGGTGTATCCAATTAACCGTCAGGAGGATTCCCTCTCGCGGAACCCCTTCTCACTCGTTTTTTTGTTCTAATTTTTTGCATGTCACTCCATTCAGAGCTTTAACTCTATCCTGCCATATTAGCTCGTACTAACACCGCTCGGATTATTTGTTGCTTTGGCTTGAAAGCGGAAAAAGTTGTAGGTATCAATTCCACGACTTAACGATGGCACGAATTCTCAAGTAAAGTTTACCAATCCGTGTGAGAACGAGCGACACAAAATCTGGGCAAATGCAGAACTGGGTCGACGTTGCCCTCTCCGACGCGAGAAGAGTGCGTTTTCCAAAAATAGATCAACTCGTGAAATACCTGGATGAGTATATTAGCTGCGTGATGCATTTCGCTTCGCAATTAACGTTGGAGCCCTGGCAGATTCAGAATCCTCAAAATCCATTCGCAGGAAGGTGGTTCCGTAGGTGAATTCGACATCGTTAGAAATTTGAAGAAATTGGATGTATTGGTATCCCTTTGGCCCAATTTATTACCTGCCTCGTTTTCTATTCATAAATAATATGCATTATGGCGCTAGACTAATTTCTATCTTACACTCCCTTAAAAAAAAAATTCTTTCTGGATTTGCAGAAGTGCCGTTGGCGTGGTTCCGGTGCAAGTCCTTGACGTTCATCCAATTTACGTCGACGGCGGTATCCGCACACAGCCTCGTCGCTATCTCTACCGACAGGTCTTCCTCCTATTTCGAGAGTCATTTCGTGTATTGTGCAATTTTATTATGATGACGATTTCCGATCTCATTAAGTAACGGGTCGTCGCGTATGGAAACCATACCAAGTCGGTATTCGCAGATATCTCTATAGGTCGAGTTTGTCTTTTGGTCTCAAGCAACGCGTCGCAACATCCCCCCCCCCCCCCCCCCCCAAAAAAAAAATAAATAAATAAATAAAATTATTAATTACTAAATGTTATTGAAATACATAATGCGCAAGACCTACGATGTTTGAGCGATTGCTGCACAGAGCGCTGCCTGAACTCGGGAATACCTGAAAATGCTACTCGCATAGCCGAGGCCGACTCGGAGTTCGTGGATATCTTTCACGGATCGGCTGGTAATTTGAGTCACTCAACCCACCTTTGTATTCATTTGTATTTTTTTTCACATTTATTGACGGTTTTTTTTTTTGAAGATTGAATCGAATGAAAAATTTTTGCGCAGGAAATCATGTCGAATGGATGACCGATAACTGTAGACGAAGAGGAAAAAGAAGTAAAAGACGTTCCTTACTGTGCAGGTTCCTGGCTATTTTCATCCCGTCGCGGCCGCAGATGACGAAAAAGACGACGGCTGTCTGGATAGGAGTCATTTGGCTTCTCTCCGGCTGCATTTACATCCCATTCCCCATCTACAATGAGGTTCGTTCCTTTCTATTTACCTTCACCGTGTTTCCTTCTTATGGGTTTCTCTCACGTTCGTACCACCGACCGGTATTCAACTGTCCAACGACTTTGGACCGACGGTCATTCATTGCATGGCTTCTTTTCAAATCTCAACCTGCCGACCGAAATGCCAGCACACTGCACGTGTGGAGAGACATTGGGGCATTTTCCCTCGTCTCAGAAGTCTTAGTTTTCTCTTTTCTTGTCTCTTTGCAATAGCAGACTCATTACTGCAGGCTACAATTCGGGCGATACGTTCAGTGAGCATTGAGTTTAAACATCTTTACGATTAAATTTTTGCACTCAATTAACTGCTAAGTTTCTTCATTTGTTATATATTAGGAACAAGAATTGTCAACTCGAAAAAGCTTTCCACGAGCCCATATTTTATTTTATCATGACTAATCATTAGACATATTGAAACTCCAGGGTTGATGCAAATTTAAAAAAAAGGTAGTGCAACATTTGCATTCCAAGGTTGCAAAAGCCCTTCTGCAATACGGCTCTTTAATACTGTAAGAGGAGGAATTGATCAATAAAGCATTAAGCAACAGGAGGCCTGACGTTATGACACGAGACTTTTGCAGGGTCTCGAGTGGACAACAGAGGAATGGATACCTTTCTTTCGAAATGGCAGTCTCTATTTTGTAGAATTACGATAGCTAACTTCGTCGTGAAAACTCACCATCTCGATGCACGAAGAGAGCAGTACTCACTTGGACTCTCCATGCAGATATCGGAGGTGGGAGAGTTCTGCATTACCGCGTGGCCGGTGCTGGGAATGGAAAGGATGTACATCTTCGTGGGGACTGTGGTCTTCTGCAACCTTATCCCCTCGATCCTCACCTTCCTCTGTTATCTTGCCATATGGATGGAAGGTTCCTGGAGGCGAATCCCGACAGGCACCAGAGACCCGACCGTATCCCGGGTGCAGCAGAGGCCGGAGGAGGGGCCAGTATTAAAAGTGTTCGTAGTCGTCAGCATCGTCTTCTTCCTCTTCTGGGCTCCGTTTCACTTCTTCCTATCTTTTCCCGGAAGCTTGTTCTTCATATACATGAACGTCATCAATTACATGCTTTTCATCGCCCTGATGTTGGGTCTGTCCAATTCGTGCATCAAGCCGATCCTCTATGCCTGTCTCAACAAGAAGTTGCGAGACGGCTTCCTGGCCGTTCTCCAAAGCTGCAGGTATTGTAGAACTCAGAGAACAGATGATAACTCCCCGGCATTAGCGCTGAACCCATGGGAGCAAAGGGGAGCATGTCCTTCCAATGATATTATTGGAGAAGCAATGCCCCCATCCCCCCGAAATACAGCTTAAGTATGGAACTTCGGACATGCAACATAATGCCCTCCTCTATTGATTTCTTTTTCTTTTTCTTCCCCCAATAAGGATAAGGATGACCTCTTCCCCGACTTAGTCGCATCCCTACATACAAGACGTACAAGTACGGCTGATTGTCGTACTTGTACGTCTAGCAGGAAAGGAATTGGCAGGTAGGTCAAAGAACACGATTGCTGTCTGATGTTTATATGGGCCTGGTTTATTCAGAGACTACGGATGACTACAGGTTCTATGAGATTCAGGGGCTGTTCGAGAGGTACAAATCTTGTAAAGATGCGAAGTCCAAATGACGTCTCGCCGTCTTCTTCCAATTCCTCCTAACTTTCGGGTCTCGGGGGAACCCAGGGTCCCGTCCTCGTTCAGTCGCTGCAACGAAATCTCAGGTAGAATCGAGCTTTACTCAAATGGGTGCCAGCCTCAAGTGAGGAGTCGATTAACCGGTGAAATTCTAACGTCTGCAGACACCTAGGTCCAGAGGCCTTCGTATCTGTAAGGAAAGGGTTCACCGGTGCTACAATCCGGTAGCACTTCCGCTCAAGGTTTGGATCAAACCGAGCCCGCCAGTCGATTAACAATTGGAATTCTGCCGTCTGGAGACACCACGGTCCCGAGGGAGTCCTTCGGAGTCGTGGATCCTACACCGTCGTAGTACGTCCTGGCTCGAGGTTCGAGTGGAGGTCAAACCGAGCAGGTGGTACGTACGTCGATGTCCACAGAGCTCGAGGTTCGTGACCCGCGGACAGATTGGCGGCCGTTTGCTCACAAATGGAGCAGCGACTTCTGAGCCGCTCCACTTCCTTTATGGGTAGATCCACGAATGGAATCGGGACAACCGAGCTCTGGAGGAATCGTCTAGCCAGACTCTTGGCAGGCTCAAAACCATAGAGAGGGAGATCCTAGCTCGAGCTGCCTGAATCGTGCAAGCGACCGACTGCCTCCTCGAACTGAAGACAAGGGGTTTTTATACCGGGGAGGATACCATGAAGTTCAGTCATTTTTTACCGTTACCATGATTTGGTAAACAGTGACAAGGGGACATGCCAACCACACGTGCTGATCACGTGATCCTCTGAGAGTTGGCGCCCATATATCCATTATTACATGTTTGCGTATATACATATATACCTAGTTCCGCCATAAATACTGTTACAAGATTTTTCATGTTCCTTGCATTCTAGCGAAAGAAGCTAGAAACTTGTAACCTGGTAATCGTCTAGTGT
>CAJPEV010005796.1:0-13066 GCA_905338385.1 Darwinula stevensoni
AAAACAAGAAAAGATGGAAGCACGGAAGGGAAGATCCGTCCCTCAAGGTTGTTTTCCTTCCCCAGATGATGAAATGCACGACGGCCAGAACCCAACTGAGGAGAGATGCACAACGGGATCCGGCGATAAGAAAAGGTTAGGAATGAGAAAAACAGGTTCGAGAGAAACGGAGTGAAAGGCTGGCGACGGTCGTTCGAGCCCTCTTCCCGCGCGTCTGGGGAAAGCGCTGCCTTCCCTTCGGTGCATCAATCGACAGGCAGTTGGCGAGTGCGGCCTCGGCACGTGAGTCAAGTGGCTTCCGCGGATCGCTCAAGCGAGCGAGGATCGTCAAGGGTGTTTGTCCCGTAGACGTGTATTTTTAGTTGAATGTACTTGCATCGCGTCTTATATAGAAGCATGGGATTGTTTTCCTTTGCCTGATGGAAATAATCTGAACTAGATAAACACAGACATTCAAGGTCAAGTGGCCAAACTATGAGGGACTTTGCGTAGGCTTCCGAGATAGATTTGCATGGAGGAAGTCATACGTTGTGAAAAAATTGTTATGAAAAATGTCGAATATTAAGGGCCGTAACTGAAAGGGTTCTTCACGGTCTCTTCCTGTTTTTCCCTGTCACTTTACCTGCTCAATTAGGGTCAAAATAGCCCGTTTGATCCATGGTATAGCTGTTCCCACCCTCGGGAAAATTTTTAGCCGCTGTTCTCGAGAAACGTGTGAGCTAGGGCATCAACATTTGTGGCTATTTTCGTAGCAATAAGAGACTTCCTGGAATGAATGCTTTTTCAACCAAATCCCCGTCGGAGGCGCAACCAGAATCTATCAAATCGGATCGATTGGGTTGGTAGGCCTCCATGCTGCTAGTTGCATTACAATTCATCTCATCTCTGTGATAAGTTGAAGGAGTGACTCTCACGGGTCGAGAGAACGAAGTGGAATGACAACGCTGCTGACAGGAGAAGCGAAGGTCTTGGGAATCGACCGAGAGCGGAAGGTGGTCGAGGTGTGCACGGGGTCCGGGGAACGGCTGAGCCTCCCGTGGATCTGGCTGAGGGACCACTGTCGCTCCGCGACGTCCTACAACCACCGCACCTTCCAGAGGAAGCAGGATCTCCTCGCCATCCCCCTTCACGTTGAGGCGACGCGTGCTCGCGTGGAAAACGACAAGCTCTTCGTCCAGTGTGAGTTCCTACTTGATTCGATGGTGGAAATTACAGGTTTTCAGCCGCATGAGTATCATCTAGGAGGCTGCTTGCGCCAGTGCAGTAATGAGCATGCAGCGGAACTCTCAGACTTTGGATGGATGGCTCTTCAACGGGCGGGAGCTAAGGCGCATCAAGTAGCGCTAATTAATTTCTACTCAGGGATAGCACCATCCCGACGAAAATCGAAAAAACGCCTATTGTTCCTTTTCATTCATGATCCAGGGGACGACGGCTACGAATCCGAGAGCCGGATGAAATGGCTGGCAGAAATGAGCCCCGGCCGCGGCACCGCCCTCCGCGCCTCCGTCTACTCCAAGCGAATCCCCTGGGGCCAGGGACAACAACTCCACGATCGTCCCTGGGCCCGCGTCCCCTTCTCCCAACTCATCGATCCGGACTCGAAGGTATATAAAATCAGGATGCGGAGGTTACACTTAGGTGATTAATTCGGTCTATGTCTCATTAATTCTTTAAGGCAGTTGTGGAACGCGCTTTTCTTTCCTTTCTAGACAGACATCATTCCTTTAAAAATTCTCGTCCATTTTGCACATGGAAGGATAGTATGAAGTTAGTGTATATTCTTCATTGAGCTTGCATTTTTATTATTGAATATATTGCAGATAAATCATGAAAAACGTTTCAGTATGAAGTGCATTGGTCCCTTCATTGAAATGTTTCCATGTTATCATTACTGCTCCTACTGTTTAATGTCGAGCGATGTCATGCATTCAATTAACTCGAATTCGTCTGTCGGCAAGCAATTCACGAAATTCATTAATTTGATGAATTCACTGTCGTTATTTTATAAGCTATATATATCCACGTGCGACGAAGTAAGTCACGTTGTCTTTTCTCTCCAGACCTTAACTTTTTCATGTTTCAAGGTTCTTGTCCTTGAGTAATGTTGGCACCTGTGATCTTCACGAATGGCAAGGGCGTACAGATATTGCAGAAAGAAGAGGTAAACAAGGTTTCAAAATGTCTCTCCTAGATGGAATCGGCCAAGAAACTGCTGGAATCGCTGTGGGTGTACGGCGTGGCCGCGGCCGTGGACGTGCCGCCGACGGTCGAGGACACCCGGAGGGCCGTGGAGGCGGTGGCGCCCATCATGCACACCACCTTCGGGGACATCGCCGCCTTCGAGGCCAACCTGGAGCGCGCGGACACGGCCTACACCACCGAGTCCATCGGGCCCCACACCGACAACACCTACTGGACCCAGCCGGCCGGGTGAGAGTTGGGTCGACTCATTTTCAACTTTATTCCCGTAAATTCAGTCATTTGTCACTTGAGACAAAATGTCAATTGTGATTCGAGCAACGTGTCCTGTTCCTGGTGCATATGTAACGCATATGCAGTAGTTAATTGCATAAGCAAGACGATTCTCAACCTCAATCGGGTCGCACCCAAATTTCCAAATATTTGCTTCCCAGGTTCCAAGCCTCGGAATTTCGAAATATCATCTGATCGCGGTGGACCTTGAACTACCTTAAAGTTACTTTTCGCACATGCGCGATGAGACTGTCTGGAATTTGCCTGTTGGCGAAAAGGAGAATGCCCCCCCTCCCCCCTTCCAATTCATCTTAGCCAGAGAGAGGGGGAGAGAGACTGTTTTGCGTAAAATGAATTGACGGCAAAAGATGAAGACACGAACTAAAGGAAGGTCTCCTTCCCCAGCCTGCAGGTATTCCACTGCCAGCACCACGATGGGACCGGCGGAGAGAACATCCTGGTGGATGGACTGGCTCTGGCGAATGACATGAGCGAGGAGCATCCGGAAGCTTATCGAATCCTCTCCACCGTCCCGCTTCCGGCTGAGTTTCGGGAGGACGAGGGTGGGAGGAAGAAAAATCACTTTGCCAATCTGGACTTCACCTTCAAGCACGATCCGGTCACGGGGCATCTCGTGCAGATCCGGTCAGTTTGTGCAAAAAAAATATTCGGATCCACATTTTTTAAAATGAAATTTAGTTAATATTATAAATGGAAGAATTTGTGCGGAGATGAGGGGTTCCATCGTCAGATCGAGATCTTTCTCGTGTAGATCTAATGCAATAATCTCTCAATGAATCCGAAAATTGATTTTTGCTTGCCTCCGCCACGAAAGATGCTCTGAACCGTAGTTCATGCACCTGAATGTGTACAATTTACAGCATGGTCGAAATCAGTGATTTTGTTAGTTGTTAGTTACTCATGAAGGCACGTGGATATTGGCAAACATTGGCCAATTCAGCAGGACCGACTCGGTTTTTCAGATACAATGCCTACGACCGAGCTGAGATGTCGACCCTGGAGGCCGACAAAGTGTACGAGGTCTACTCGGCCTACCAGACGCTGGGTCGCGCCATCGCCTCGCCGGCACGCGCGTTCGAGCTCAAGCTCCAGCCGGGGACGACGCTGTTCATCGACAACTTCAGGGTCCTCCACGCGCGGAAGGCGTTCGACGGGCGCAGGGTCATGATCTTCGCCTACGTCCTCCGGGACGAGTTCCTCAGCCGGTTGAAGGTCGCGGGGGTCTTCAACGGATTGTGAATCCAACGAGTCACCTGCAGAATTAGTTCTCCCTCTCCTTGAAGTTTTACTTGAAATGTGATGGACGGTAGATGTTTGGCAAGTTATAACCGTTTCTGGTCCATTTCTGATTTTGTTAATTTCCCGCCGTTAGTGCTTTTTTTTCAAGGCTGTATCTGTCTGGAAAATGGAAAAGTGATGCATTCTTTAACACTGATGCGCTTTAATGCAATAATCTGATGGTCGGATTAAGTGAAATCCTGTGAATGTGTTGCAAATATACTTCCATGGGCATTGAAATGTCGGGATTCCATTCATTTCAAGGCAGTGTCATTCCTACCAAGTGTATAGGATCGTGTCTCCAGATTCCATAGAGTTGCATTCGTATTTTCACTCAAATTTCCAACCAAAGTCGCAGGTAGCGTGTTTCCTCGACCCGTGCGAGATGGCGCCTCTCGCGACACGTAGTCACCTTTTGATACAAGTAAATTATTGAGAAATCATCAGCTTTCATGTACCACCATACCGAAATGTTCGCGAATAGACTTACGAAGAATGACTGGCAAATAATAAATAGCTAGTTCTCATTGAGTACCACTATCTCCAGCGCGAACTGCCAATGGAAACGAGGCGGTCTACTCTTCGTTCTCCTTCTTCCAAATCCATTTGCGCGTCGGGGATTCCCTTCCACACGTCTCGAATGAGCGATCTCTACTGAGGAGCTCTTATTGAAATGAACATCTTGAAGTTCTTCGCCAGACCACTAGATGGAGGTGAGAGTCTTGTTTTTCGGACGGTACACAAAGGTTCCCTTCCCTCTTTCCCTGGAATCGTCCCTCGCAGGATTGTTTAGTTCCTCGACTTATGTCTCGCCTAGTGTCAATATAGCAAAAATAAACACGAACACTTCTTCATTTGTTATCTACTTATTCAAGACACATTCATAGGGTCTAGGCCATAAATAAGCTCATGTTACTGTCGAGAACCCTTATGGATCACGAAAGGCTTCATCTGCAGAAGAGATCTCGAATGCAAAGCGGGCGTCCGTGAACTCCATTCAATCATACCTCAACTCGATGAGAGAATGGGAATGAATGACTGATATCCCGGACATTTCGCGGAACCACAAGCGGTGGTCCATCCTCTGACGTGTGCTGTAGTCAGTACAGTCAGAGGTAGATCAACGCCTCTACCGTGCGAGAGCGAACGTGACGAAGTATATACGAGGATTTGCGTATTTACATGACATGCCTTTTTGTTTGTTGGGAATATTTTTTTCTCACGGAGGAGGATAGCAATTTCACTCCTTGGTGATGGAGCAAATTCGCTTTTTTCCCAGTGTGAAACTGAAATGAACGATTTTACTCTCTTTATTGAGAAAAATCGCTCCCCTTTTTCTAAGAGTGCAAGAAGGGATGCCGTTAGCGGAGACGCTCCCAGCGCGAACGGGCCTGCCGCTTTCAAACGCCGTCCCATCTGGCTTTCGTCTTCCGAAGAGAGAGAGTCACCTTCCTGCCTTTCGCGTGCCCTTCCTCTCGCGCCCTTCGCCTCGATGGACGCCATTCGGTGAGTCATTGCAAGGCGACAACATATATCTTGTTTTTCCCAATTCGGTTCTGAAGTCTTCAGTGCTTTCGGGACTACTGCCTGAAGACGACAGGACAGTACAAGCGGAAAGAAACTGATCGTTCGCGTAGATCCGTGTGCATTTCTCTGCCCTCGCCATAGTGGGACGGTCGCAACCAAGTCGAGAGTTCGTAAAAAAAAAAGAGTCAGTTTTCTCGTCTGCTCGATTACTCTAACTCAACTCATATTTTTGCTTTCGTCTTACCCGTTCGCCGTCCTTGACGCCCATGTGCGTCGTCGACGGATTGTTTTTTCTATTCCTTTGTTTTTAGCCCCAAACGCAATGTTACGGTTGGACGATCGGCATTGGCGCTTTGCATAAACCATGCGCCTCAGCGCTGCACTTTCTTTCTGCGCAACGTCATGACGTGACGCATCTTCCTTCGTTCATTAAAATATTGAAATGGCTTGATTGAAACGTAGATGAATGGGGACCTCTCATTGAAGTCTGCCAAGAGAGGAAATTTAAAATTTTGAGAAATGATGTTTCATCACAATCCGACTCCTCATCCAAAAGGAGTGAATTCACCGGCGGGGACGAGGATTCTGATACGTCATGGATATGATGAAGAATACCCCCGAGTAGATCAAATGGCAGCAAGATAATCATGCCGAGGTATTGTAACTATGCAATACTTTATCATAAGCAGTGCAGTGCAGTGCAGTTCGTGTGCAGCCGAACGGACTACGAGTTGCTGCGCTGCGAGCTGCAACGGAAATGTTATTAAAAAATTGAGGACCAGAGGTTAAACATATACCGTGCGCGATTCTAGCCGCTAGCTAGGTCGAGCGACAATTATGTATTCATGTGCACGCGCGCGCGCGCGTGTGTGTGTGTGTGTGTGTGTGTGTGTGTGTGTGTGTGAGTGTGTCAGCTCTACAGGTCAAACGCTTAGAGATATGAACTCGGTTTTTCGACAGAACTCTTCCTTACCATCCGAGGATGTGCCTTTCAGAAATAAAATTCGCAAATCGGTCGTAAGAAAGGGAGGGTTGACAAGTTCAATTGGAAATCGTAGATTAGCTCTCGTCTCGCCATATTTTGGATGAACTTGGAAACGAAAGTTATCGTGGTTCTCGAAAGGGAACGACGGCATCGCTCACTGAAGCGCCTCCCGCCTGCTGTCGTGAATCCAGGGATTTCAAAGGTCCGCGATGAAATACGTGGCCATTCCTCAGTTTCTCGCCACATGCGTTCGCACGGGATTTTTTTCCTTGGCTCTAAATGCAGTAGTCGCTCCTAGAAAGTTTTTTCGAGGAAGAGAGACCATTCAAACGAAAGATATTGACTTGTAGGTGACAGAAAGTGTCCTTTTTCTAGCTTCCAGTGCACCATTTTGCCGTAAAAAAATTAGATTACATTCCGTTAATTTAGGCTTAGTCCGACGTCTCCGGCCTTAGTACCGGTGTCTACATCTCCTCTTTTTAATGTAAAGATGATATGGTGTCGAGTTCTTTAGATGCGCTGAGATTGAAATGGTGCCTAGTAGTAGCCAATCGATTTGATGGGATTTGGAAGTGTCTTATTCTGATAATCGTAACAGAACAGAAAGGCGGCCACGTTGTTTTCCATGCTTCTTAGAGGCATTATTTTTCTCAGAACTCATCTTGAGGAACTCTATTTATGCCTAATGTATTTCGTCCGCATCCAAAATTGTTCATGATACTTGAAACAGACGTCAGGCTTATGAATATGCATACTTTTACTAATTCTCACATATCTGACTTCTTAAAGGCATCGAGCAGCGCACAATGACAACGTCATCAGATACTCTATATGCTATATGCTATTAACGTTAGGCAATGTGCCACTTTTAGGAATCATTTTTTCTAAATGCAATAAAATTGTTTGTTTTTTTTTTAAATTGGAATTTGTAAATTTTGATTCATTCTTTTATTC
Source organism: Darwinula stevensoni (assembly GCA_905338385.1). Taxonomy (NCBI): domain Eukaryota; kingdom Metazoa; phylum Arthropoda; class Ostracoda; order Podocopida; family Darwinulidae; genus Darwinula; species Darwinula stevensoni. The sequence continues at coordinate 7,241 of CAJPEV010005796.1, forward strand.
TTTTTTCGTCATTCTTTTCCTCCCACCTAAGCTTGTTAAAGCGCATCAGTATAATGATGGCAGACATTTTGTAATGTAACACCTTTCATTTCAGACTACACGATCTTCGCTATTTTTGACGATGAAAGTCAAATTAGCAGTTCTTTACCCTAATATGCATGATGCAATACTTCTGCCATCATTTGGAAGCGTTGCACCTCCACTTTCAACTGTCTGCATTGCATATTACTAAGTGATTGTCGCTCTGCACTAGAAGTGTCATATGACATCTTAGCATGGATTCATACGCAGGGAACATCTAGGAGAAATAACCCAGAGGACACCCGCGACCATCAAGACTTTCTGATATGATTTTTGCATTGGCATTCTCCTTCTTCCCGCTCCTCTGCCTGGTTATTGGGCCGAACGAGCAAGCATGCCCCACTCAAAAAATACTGCCGTGTTCGTGCTATGTGAACAATGATGGCAATGTAACTGTGGATTGCAGTGGAGCCAGAACAAGTGAGGAGATTTCATCGGCTTTGGGAAACGCCACTTGGCCCTCTACTCAACTGGGGTGAGTGATAGCTCACTGAAATATCCCGATACCTGTAGTCTGACTCGATCGAGCATCTGAACTTCAACTCTGGAACTAACAGCTAGCTTTTCCCATATTTCATACACACTGGATCCATTGGACCCGGTATCAGCTTCATACATTAAAGAAACCAAACGGTGAAAGAAGATGTCAGCGTTATGGAGAGTTATTGATTACTAACAACTTCGTATGCCCGAAGAGCTAAAAACTCGTTCTAGTAGATCCTTTGGATCTCCAATGTCTAGGATAGTGATTCGTGAATTTCTTCACGAAGTAGCAAAAACGTATTTAAAGTACGTACGTAAGTGCTTCTCCCAATACTAATGTTATTAACGCTATTAGTAGTGATATTTATTCTAAAGTAGTCATATTTATTTATTCTTTAGAGAATTTTCAACCATTAACATATTCATAGCAAGAAGCTTCAAAGTGAAGAAATGGATAATTGTTTGAATAAAAGCGAGAGAAATCATTGCACCATATGCGCCACCCACGTCAGTTCGCATCGCGTTGATGATGACACAATGATGACAAATGATGACACATCATTGTTTGAGAATGTAAAATCTCCATCCTCATTTACAGGGTTCTCCAGGTCAATTGTAACAAAAGTTTAATGTCCCTCCTACACCGAATATTTGACTCATGTAGTTCAATTGTTATTCGTTGGAATTTTACGTTTCTGCTGTTTATGCTGTTAATCCTGTCCTAAATTTCACACTTGAGCTTGAATACAATCGAATAAAATTGCGGTGGAATCCAGGCGGTCCTCAGTCTTGGAAATGCATGAAAAGAACCTGAAAAGACTGGGCATTGAAAAGGCCAGCAACAAGTTGAACATGAGCCACGCCTTCATCAAAAGACAGATCCGATACATTGAGACAGGCCATACCGCCAAACACGGAAAACGACGAGAACCAATAAATTGGTCAACCAAGTCAGCGCCGGATTTCACACAGACCCAACATGTCCATCAGGAAGATGGCGGAGGAAGGGAAGGAAGAGGTTGAAGGCCATAATTCATGCCCAATGTGGACCATTTAAGTGAAACCCTAGTCATTTTTGGTCCATGATGTCGGCAACAGGGTGAGCAAATTTGAAGTCAATAAAACATGACATTTCTTGGAAATTTTTACTTTAGTTCGTTACACTCGACCTGGACCACCCTGAATAATAAATCTCGAAACACCTAGTTACTACACGTATTGCAAAAGAATTTAGTTAAAATTGAGCAAATCGAACCCTGTATGTCTATTTTTATCACCACATCAGTTGGAAACTCTGAATGGAACTTAACTGAGGTCACTCTAAGAAACGTTGCAATAATATTTTTTCTCTTTCAATAGGGCATTCCAAATGCACTACATGGGGAAGTTCACTGATGAGCACATCACAGCAAGAACCTTCGGAAATATTACATTCCAGAATGTGACAATAATTACTTGCAAAGAGATTTTTTCAGGATTGGCCTGCCGCATTGAATCTTCTCTTTAAAAAAATCCACCCCCTGGCAATCCATCCATTGAAAAACAGTCTAGAGTTTCTCAAGATTAAGACTGGGTCTTTGGAAGACTTCCCCTTCACTATTCTTCATGAATTCCTACTTCTCAAATATCTTGACATTTCTGGGAATGCAGTAAAATCAGTCCCAGGCCTCAAGTTAGACAGCCTCTATACACTGAATCTTCAGTATAATGAGATTACTCGAGTGGAGGGAGACGGATGGGAGACTCCAAAATTGAAGGAACTTGACCTCTCCTGGAATTGAAGGAACTTAACCTCTGTCCCAGCCCTCAAGCTAGAAAGCCTCGAGAAACTGTACCTTCAGAGTAATAAGATTACTCGAGTGGAGGCAGACGGATGGGAGACTCCAAAATTGAAGAAACTTGACCTCTCCCATAATTCTCTAACCTCTGTTGAAGCCCTCAAGTTAGACAGCCTCGAGATCCTGATTCTTTGGGGTAATAAGATTACTAGATTGGAGGGAGAAGGATGGGAGACCCCAAAATTGAAGGAACTTGACCTCTCCCATAATTCTCTAACCTCTGTCCTAATCCTCATGTTAGACAGCCTCGAGATTCTGAATCTTGCGGTTAATGAGATTACTCAAGTGGAGAGAGGCGGATGGGAGACTCCGAAATTGAAGAAACTTGACGTCTCCCATAATTCTCTAACCTCTGTCCCTGCCCTCAAGTTTGACAGCCTCGAGATTCTGGATCTTCATCATAATGAGATTACTGGAGTAGAGGGAGACAGATGGGAGACTTTGAAAATGAAGCATCTCAACATAGGTGGGTACAAACATCATTTGGTGTGGTATGATGATTCACGATTGAGTTGGTGTAAAAACTGTTTATCTCCCCATTAACCATTAACTCGCAACTTTGGGTTCATAATTGTCACAAAGATTAATGTCTCGTGCCGCGAGAAGAGGGTAAAAAACATGGTAGAAAACATGTTTGAAAAAGCCGACCCAAGCAAAAGCTTTGCCCGGTGGGGATGCACTATGAAAGTGGAATATTCTGTCAACACTATAATATCATATCACTTATAGGTGTGCCAAGGTTCTTTTTCTATTTATGTCCATAAATTTATATTTAAACATCGTCCATCGAAAAAATTCCCCCAGGGGATGTATCAAGACTTAATAATTTTTAAAACTCAGTATTTACATGCATACAAAGTTTCAGCTTTCCATGTTCACCAGTTTAACTGATGCAAAAAAATTACATGAAAATATATCCCTTTGAAATTTGTGCCCCCAGGGCATCTACTTCCAAAGTTTGAATTTTTCTGGATGCAGCATCCCAATAAGTAGTTGTGTACGCAGTTTAAACTTTTCACACTAGCTCAAAACGCCAAGACAATAAAATACTTCCCAAATATATTCCTCCAGGGCATGGACCTAAATTTTTGAATTTTCCAAGAACTCATCATTTTGGTAGGCACGTCCATGCCAATTTTCAGCTTTCCATATCTCTCCGTTTTATTCAGGCAAAAATAAAATTTTCTGACCAGCACATCTGACCAGCAAGCAGGAGTTCTGGGTTCAATTCCTGATCATTCCTTGGCTTTCTTTGGCATATATTGCCTTCCATGTCCTGTTTCTCAACCCCCCCCCCCCCCACGAAAATTTTATTTTTGCTTGAGGAAAAGGGAGAGACATGGAATGCTGAAACCTGGCCTGGACGTACCTACCGAGACGATGAGTTCAGGAAAAATGCTCAATTTTAGATCCATGCCCTGGGTGGGAAATTTTGGGGGCCAACGTTTTCAAGTATCTTTTTTGTCCTGGCTTATTGAGAGGGTGGAAAGTTGAAACTTGGTACATTACCTATTGGGATGCTGCAGAAAAACTCGGACCTTGGAAGTAACCGCCCTGGGGAGGGGATTTCGAAGGGAGATGTTTTCCAAGAATTTTAATGCATCACTTAAAGTGATGAACACGAAAAGCTGAAACACTTTGCTTGAATGCGACTACTGAGTCAAGGAGTTAGATAAAAATGTTAGGTCTTGGCAAAGAAGTACCAAATGGATAGCTGAGTAAAGAAACTATTATACTTTTATTATATACTAGCGAGTTTGTTTGCCCGAAGGGCAAACAAACTCTCTGTGGTCGAGCCTTCGGCTCTCCATTACCTTGGATATCGATTAATTCATTTATTCTTAGCGAAATGGCAAACACTTATTTAAATTACGTCCCATTGGAATACGTGACATATGGTAACGAAAGTCTTCAATTTTATCAAAATCATTACTTCTATGACTTCCAGAGCCTAACTTGAAATCTTTTCATGTGTCCCTTTTTGTAAGGGTGGAGAATACATTATGCAATAATTTTACCTCCTATAATCTACGCTCATGAGGCCTATGTCAAAAGTAGGAAAGTAGGATACTCAGCAACAGGCACTTCTGAGTGAATTTTAAATTTTCTGTTTCTGTTTCGTTAGATCGAAAAATAATTCACGAAAATAGGACTTAAAAAAAAGTTTCCTGATTTTTTTAAACGAATATTTATTTTTATTCTGAAATATAGACTCAGGGAACTCCATGCCACCCAGTTTCAGCGTTATACGTTTCCCCTTTTTGCTGACGGTAAAAAATATGTTTGGAAAAGCAACCCACCCAAAAGCTGTGCTCTGGGGAGACGCTCAGCAAAAGTTGAATTTTTCCTTAAGTCAACATCACGTCCGTTATGCGTACGCCAGCTGCTATTTTTCTATTTCTGTCTGATTCGCTAGCATATTAAAAAAAATTCTTTAAAAACGTTACGTCCCCAAGAAATATGTCCCCTTAAAATATTTTGGAAATTTGACATTTGACATTTCAGCTGAGTGCTTCGCATATCACGTTATTACCATGTTATAGCGTTCCTTGGGTCTCCGTTTGAAGCAAAGAGAAGTATTTGGAAATATGTTCCCCGAAAAGGTGTGCCCCATTGGCGTGTATCACCAAAGTGGAATTTTTCCTGAACTCAAGATGTGAATAGCTACTTATATCAGTCAGCTGCTCACGATCATCTATATATAATACTAGCGAGTTTGTTTGCCCGAAGGGCAAACAAACTCGCTATTGTCGCGCCTTCGGCGCTCTATTACCTTGGATTTATGATTAATTCATTCATTTTTTTCCAAAAAGGGAAACACGTATTTAAAGCATGTCCCCATTGAAATACATGACATATGGAGTCGAACGTCTTGATTTTTACCAAAATCATTACCTCTGTGATTCTGTATGCCAAACTTGAAACCTTTTCTTGCGTCCCTTTTTGTAAGGATGGAGAATACATTTTGAAATACTTCCCTCCAATAATCTACGCTAATGAGGCATATTTCAAAATTAGGATTTTTCCTCTACCCAGCCATTAAACAGGTACTTCTGAGGGAAGCTTAAATTTTCTGTCTCTGTTTCGTTGGATCAACAAAACATCAGAAAATGAGACTGAGAAAAGTGCCCTAATGGGTTTTAACGATTTTTTTTTTCTTTTGAAATGTAGACTCTGGAAACTCTAGGCCACACAGTTTCTACCTAACACGTTTCCCCTTCTTGCTGGCGGAAAAAAAAGTATTTGAAAAATGGACCCACCCATAAGTTGTGCTCTGAGGAGATGTATAGAAAAAGATTAAGTTGTCCTTAAATCAGCATCACGTCAGTGATGGGTGCACCAGCTACTTTTCTATGTCTGCCCGGTGAACTACATGCCCACAAAGTTTCAATATTATACGTTTGCCCTTTTCACTGGTGAGAAA
>CAJPEV010005797.1:0-10808 GCA_905338385.1 Darwinula stevensoni
CAAATTGATCCTATGGCCATAATTGCCCTAAAGAAACAACTTGAGTCAACTTGAATAAATATCTGAGTCACAAGTATGAGTGGAATAAATACGTATTTTACAGCCATTTTTAGAAATGTTGCACAAAGGAAAACTGTAATCAGGCTGTGTCCTTTCTAAATTGTATGGGAATCTTTAACTAAGGGTATATTAAGACTACGTAAAGTACATGTCTTATTTTGCGTCTCCGGGTCACTTTTGATGAACTTTTACCAATACCGAATAATTAGGGACAAGATGGGTTACACCGAATCACTTTGTGTACCGTGTTGAATGCCCATAGTCATTGATTATTTTGATGGCATGAACTTGAGCAGTACAATCAGTGGTACACTGCTTACTGTTGTTGAGCGAAGCGTTGATGTGTTGATCACGATGATTTCACTGCACCCACCTAAAGCTTCTAGTTTGAAAAAAAAAGCTTTAAAATGCTTTAATGCCAAAAAATTCCTGTAACAGCTTGGTTTATGATGGAATTTACCCATATGAAGAAGTGAAGAATTATCATCAGTGCTTAAATTACTGTGGCAGCCAAACTGAAACGAAGAGGAAGGAACAGAATTGAGGTATGAATTGGGCAGATCAAGTTTTTACATTCTCATCGTGACTAGTGGAGTCGTCCTTGGGTGATGGTTTGAAAATTGAATTTTTGGTCCTTTTCATCCATGAGCCTGCCATGCTCGAGATTTGTTGAATTGCGAGGAAAATGTCAATATTTTATGAGTAACCAGGGTGGGAGTGGTGTTTCGAATTCTCTTTCTGAGAAATCTCACCCTGTTATCAGGGGCAATGATCATATTGTACATCTGTTGTGAGGTAATTGTGAGGTTTTCCAATTAGGTTAGACAGAAGAAAGTATCTGGGAGAACAGCTATTGATATTGGAAACGGGAGCAGGGAAGAGATGGGAATGTGACTTCTCATGAGACTAACAGTATCTCCACTATATGTTCTTCCTTCATTATTCTTCAGCGCCACAATTGCTCAAGTTGATTCCCTGTCGAGGATTCTGTCAAAGTTTCCTTATAGACTTTGTTTCTTAGGCATTTTCCAGTTACAATTGGAAATTTTAGAGGAAGTGAAGTGAGCATTTGTACCAGCTAAGGGGCCATTTAGATGCGTTCTCGAGTTGGGAGTGGTCCAAGACCCATATGCTGTATATTTAGCGATTTAACATATAAAATTCTGAATATGTATGAGGTGTGTTCTTCTTGGACATACTTCTCGTAGTCAAATGTTATCAGATATGAAAGAAATAGAATTCACTACAAGAACCTCTCAGAAGTGGGGCATACTGGAAAGCATGATTTGTTGGACAGGATCCGATCCTTTGAGAGGTTCTTGGAGAAGCATCCAGAGTACCTGGGGAAGGTGGCACTGCTGCAGGTGGCCGTTCCTTCCCGCACGGATGTGAAGGAGTACCAGCAGCTGAAGGAGCAGATGGACTTGGAGATCGGACGTATCAATGGACGTTTTTCCACACTGAATTGGTCCCCCATTCGATACATCTATGGCTGCATTTCACAGGATGAACTCGCTGCCTATTACAGGTCTGAGGCATGATTTACTGGAGTAAGCATGTTACTGATGCCAGTTGAAATCGGGTTGCCTCAAAAGAGGACGAAGTATATTAGTTTTATGCTATCAGGAATAGAGAGCTGACTTTTTAATGATGCGGAAGCAGTATGTATGAGCCACTTCATGCAGTTCAATTGGGCACCACAAGACCTGGCTTATCCTTCATGGAGTATCTTGCTGTGTATCCTGCCTTTGGCATACTTACAGTAGGAAGCACCAGATTGAATATAATTGTTAAATATAGTTCTTAACTGTTACTTATAGTAAATATAATCAAATTTCTTCATATACATTTGCTCGAATTAGTTGGTCTGTTTGCACTAGGCAGAACAAGTTGAACAATGAAAAATAAGAAGCAAACTTATGATAATGACTACATGAATTTTTACGGAAGGATGCCTGGGATCGTGCCACCTTGAGGTGGGTGGGTGGGGTAAATACTACTCATTGCTACCTTGATCCTTCAGTTGTGTGTTCTTTGACAGGGACTCATCTGTGGCACTGGTGACCCCTCTCCGAGATGGAATGAACTTGGTGGCCAAGGAATACGTAGCCTGTCAGGTGGACAAGCCTGGAGTGCTGATCCTGTCTCCTTTTGCTGGGGCTGGGGAAACAATGCACGAGGCCCTGCTTGTTAATCCCTATGAATTGGATGATGTGGCTGATACCCTCCATCGAGCTCTCACCATGCCCATTGATGAGCGGGAGATGCGTATGTATCACCTGAAGAAGAGAGAGCAGACCATGAATGTCGATTTCTGGCTCACATCCTTCCTCAAGGTGAGTTTTCTTTGCATATTTTTCTGCATTACTGAAACTGAGTCATAATGGAAGATAAGGTTTTAGTGTAAGATGCCACTATGGAACATCAATTTAGGAATTGCTACAATGGATTCGCAAAGGGCTTCAAAAATTTCCCCCTTTTCTTCCAATGTCCAAAGTGTCTTGTATGAATTTGTCCCATATTAGATTTGCTGTTTCAAGTGTCAGAGGAGACTGAATGAGAACTGAGGAGACTCATTCGAAGTGTCCAAGAGAAGCTTGTTGACCATTTGCAATTTTTTTGTAGGTTAGTATTCTGCAGGGTTTGGAATTTTATCTTCCATGGAAAAATGGGAGGTAGCTTACCATACGAAGGCTGTGAAACTGCTTTGAGTAACGTAGCATTTCATAATATTACTAGATTTGAGCTTTTCGGATGTTTTTTTTTTCATCCAGGAGCAGGAGTAGTAATTGCTGCCAAATTATCTGAAACTCAACAGATTATGAAAATATTATTTAGCCAAAACCAGCAATATGGGAGATTTTCCTCTACGTTTCCGAAGTGTTTCTTTGTCTATGTATCCATAACTATGATTACAAATTTATTATATTGGGTGATCACATGAACCTTTACAACTTTGAATCACTATGAATACTGAATGAAAACACATATTATGATGGGGTTTGCTCGTTTTGAAAAAGAGCATCACAGAAAATTCATGATCCCTCATTGTCATTATTCCACTTCGATATGAGCACCCTTTGTCACATGGAGAATATCAAGACGACATTCTAGCTCTTGCCAGGTTCGCTCGAGTATGCTTGCGTCGACAGTGCAACGGCATCAAAGATCTTTTGCTGCAGCTACTGTACTGTGTTCACCTTCCTGTAGGCTACCTTCCATGTCTCAGGACGTGTCAATTGCCACAACCTCCGCATCTGGGGCTCCGAAAATGAACGTCAGAGTTGGCAAAGAATAAGAATCAAACCTGGAAGGAGACAGAAAAAAAAAGCGACTTTTTATTCACCCTACCATATACCTCCCATTTACATTTCATTAGGTAGGTACATTTTTTAAATCTGAAGCTGATCTTCGACAATTGAATGTTGAGAAGTTATACCATGTAGCATAAGCACTTCATTTTTTGAGGGATTAGGATTCTTCTTGCCTATCAAGATTTAGTGGTCTAGTATTCATAGCTCTTTACCTGTGTCAGAAATGCAGATTCCTCTTGAAAAATTATATTCTCTAGTTGGCTTTGTTGCCAATGGCGACAAATGATCAATAATGGGATCTGCAACTGAGTAGGACACGAGCAGGCTAAAGCCTTGTTTTGATAAGCCAAAGCCATGCATTTCTGTTGTAACTGGGGCTGTTTGGATGGACAGGTTTGTGGTAGGAATTATAAGCTTCCTTTTATCAGTTCTTGAATTTACATATGCTCCATCGTTCCAGGCAGTGGGTGGGCTGGTCTTAGGAGAGGAGCAACTTGAGCCCATGGCAGTCAGGGCCCTGGGTCCCATGACAATGGATGACTTTGATGAAGTCCTCAGTGACTACATTGGAGATTCAGCCAAGGTAGCCCTCCTCTTGGATTATGATGGAACGTTGGCCCCTGATGCACCCAAGCTGGACATGGCCTTTTTGCCGACGGAGACCAAGAACATCCTGGCCCGACTGAGCAAAAGCAGCGACGTTGCCATTGCTATCATATCTGGGCGGAACCTGGAAAACATACAAAAGTTGGTTGGGATCAGTGACATCACCTATGCTGGGAGTCATGGCCTGGAGATCCTCCACCCAGATGGAAGCAAATTCGTCCAACCAATTCCAGAGGAATACTTTGTGAAGATGAGAAGAATGTGTCAGGAGCTGCAGGACGAGTGCTGCAAGGAGGGTGCCTGGATTGAGAACAAGGGTTCCATCTTGACCTATCACTTCCGAGCCGTCCCAATCCAGCTTAGAAGTGCATTCAAGCAGAGAGCAGCAGCCATCATAACCAAGAATGACTACAGGGCCTATCTAGCTAACTGTGCCATCGAAGCCAGGCCACCTGTCCAGTGGGACAAAGTAAGGTCATGTGCTAATTTCAACCAACCTTGTTGTGGGTGCATGCTTTGCTTTCTTTTGAATGCAGGGGTATTTCTTCATCCTTTTTACGAGCTGAAACATGCCACATTGCTTGGAATTTATATATTTCAAATCATCTTGATAAAAGTAGCCCATACAGCCACCTATGTAGTAGTAACATAGCACTGGCTTCAATGTACTGATATACTTTTATATTGGCATGTTAGAGTAAGCATGTAGGAGTAGACATTTAGTTGCTGCTTCGTGACCCTAAATCTAATCTTCGCGACCCATGGCTCGGGAAACCCTGGTCTAACGGATCAAATATTTTTCAGGAAAATAAAATAGTAAGCCCTAAGTAAAATAGTAAATCACAATTTGTATTAAATTCAATGAATGCAACTAAAACCTCCATGACCTGTCGCCTCCTTGGGACCTTCTCGTACCCCCCCCCCCCCCTCACACACACATACACACACTCTCACTCTGAGAACTGCTGACCTAATATATTCAGGAATACGTTACTGAAGAAAGAGCTTTCCAAAGCTTGAATTCCCTAGAATGGTACATTTTCTGGCCGGGATAAGTGATTTCTATATCGAATGAACATATGCAAACATTGGTTCTAAAGGGTTCAAATTGATTAATTATACCACTTTGACCCTGCGATTCCACTGTGCTTCTATATTTGAGATAGGTCAGAATTCCAGTTATGAATGTCTGATGCAATATTACGTTTTTGCAAGCAGGTGTTGATATACTGATGTTTATATACTGTTGATAAGCTGAAAATTCATTTATTTGAATTACATTGAAAGAAGCGTCAGAGATTAACTTGGGAATTTATTTTAAAAATCCTCTTGACATTTCCTAATTTTCAGCAAGAAATTGCCAACAAGGAAGTGAATTTGGTCAAGTGATGGTCTATATCATTTAGCCCCTGTCACTCGACTTTGGAACTTCCATGGCTATTTCATACTGTGGCTAGATGAAGTTTTGGAAGTGTTAACTTCTGGGAAATAATTTTTATTCTCGATGAAATCTAGATACAATGCTTGAAGAAAGTCACTTTATTTTTATTATAGCGAGAAATTATGGTCATTTTTCAGCTGCCCAGTTAATGTTGCATTTACATGGAGAGACAATGCCCTGTCTGGTCATTGCTAAAATTTGCCTGCTGTTGTCTCTCAGCATATCCGATAAATGAACAAGGTCTAAGAATTTTCTTCCCTTTCCAAGGGTCGCGCATCCATCTACATCCTTCGAACCATGTTCGGAGTGGACTGGCTGGAGCGGATCCGTGTCATCTACGTTGGGGATGATGTCACAGATGAGGATGCAATGCGGACCCTCCAAGGAGTGGCTTACACATTCCGCATTACCTCGCACAACTTGGTCCGCACTGCTGCAAGCAAGTGCCTGTCAAGCACGGATTCGGTGTTGACTCTCCTGAAATGGGTCGAGCGGCACGTCATGAAGCGCCACATGCCTGACGAGTCCTATTACAGCCCACGGCCTCATTCGGCAAATGGAATCCACAGTGACTCCGAGAATGACGCAGATGTAATCAAAAGCAACCAGAAGAAGCGTCAACATGCTGATAGTATCGGTCGAGTAACTCCAGTTGGCTCTCATCGCAATGGGATGCGGATCGAAGTCTCTCTGGATGAGTCATCACTTGACGGAAGCGAGTTCAGGAGCCTACGCAAGAAGAGCCATTGCCTCGGTCCGACCAATCCTCAAGGGGATCGGTTGTCGCCATTTTAGACCATCAAGTTTGCTCACAAGTTACTTATCATACTCTTTCCTCCATGAAATGTAATCTATATTGTCATCTTTGTTCTCCCTATCTAGTCCTCCATAATTTTTGTAAGTGGTTTTCTGCAATTTCCTTCTAATTTGCCTCCAACTAGCTACTTGCATGAAGGAAATTTGAACAAGCAATCAGATTCATTGTTTCTACTTGCCCTTGAATCAGGGATTTCATGTGGTTTTTCACAGATATTGTCCACTCAGATTTGTCAGTCTGGTCTGTGATTATGCATTGGTTGATTATGCATTGATACTTGGTTGTTCTATCTGAAAGGCATCACTGTGTGAGTAGTCTTATCTCTGGCGGTATATTTCTTTGTAACCAAATTATATATAAGCTCAGCATATAAATGGGATGGGATTTGTCTTTTTGGTTGGATTCTTCAAATCAACTTCATTGTATATGCAGCATTCAGAACATGCAGTTGGCATCTGAACTTCGGCAGCTGCACCAGTGATAGCTGAAACCTGTTGTGCATGTCTATATTTTCACATCTCTACTGGCTTTTCCCTTGTGTCAAAGTGTTGATTCTTCTTTCAAGTCTAAAGGGGGAGCATAGGTTGGGAGTTGTGATTTTAAGTCTTCTCAGTTATTTTGAAGTAAGTGCTATGTGCATCCCTGAATTCACGCTAAAAAGTTTGAGGTGCCTTTCAGTTATTCATACCTTGTCTTGTACATATTCTATCTCTGCAACCATGACCAGCGTCATTTTCATGGGAGTCTATTTAGCGAGGAAGATTAAGGCTTTTGCTTTGTAAGTCTGCAAGGCACAACTCTTTCAGTTGTACATTCTAGAGTATGACTCGGAGCTGTACACTTATATAGAACGACTCTATGAGCCGTACATTTATATAGCATGACTTTTAGAAGTCGTGCATTTATATAGCATAACTTTTATGAGCTGTGCACTTGTGTAGCACAACTCTTTTATGAGCTGTGCACTTATGTAGCACAGCTCTTTTATGAGCCATGGATTCCATTGCATGTCTATTATGAGCTATGCTTTTTAGGGTGCTACCACTTTTTAGTTGTGCATCAAACCACTCTTTGAATGCCATTTTTTATTTTATTACCCTGTCTGTGATGTTTGTCTCGGTTGCAGAAATTGGCTTTCATCATTGCTTTGGAAGAATAAATAAATATCCTTGGAGATTTGGTGTTTTGGATTAATGGTTGATTACGTCCCTTCGATTGCTGAATTATGTTTTACACGCATAGCCTGGGTGTGGGGGGGGGGGGGAGGCTAAAGAGGACTGGTCCGAACAATGTTTTCAAGTTTAACACAAATGTTCTAAGGTTGGGAAGGTTATCATGCAAAAATGTTCTGGGGACTTTCTACGCAAGCAATTCTTTAGGTTCAGTTTTATTACATATCTTTTTAGAAATCTTATGGAGTTTCTTTTTAATATTGAAGCGAAATTTTGGAGAGTGTAACATTATTGAAATTCTATGGAATTTCAAAGTTATGATCCGGACGTGTTTTCCTTGGAGAAAGGTACAGAATTTAAGTTAGACAACTTCCTTTATCTGTATTAGTTTCATATTGAATTTTACAAAGTTCTAGGGAATGGGAAGTATCTTTAAGAAGTCTCAAGGCTGTTGAATCTCTGACGAACTTAGGGATGATGGGTCAGGGACATGGCATAAAACAGGGCAGTAATCCTTAATCCTTTGACGAGTATGCCCGTATATGTATATGGGCTGACATCCTCCTGCCCTCCATGTATTCACTACGAGTGATCTAGGTGTTAAAAAATCCACTCCTCAAAGGGTTAAGTTGCAAATATTTTTTATTCTTAATAAAGAATATTTGCCTGTGTCGTCCTGAAATGCTGCCAAAGCTTTCAGGGACCATTCATAAGAGTGTCCTTCACATTTTATGGTGTTAGTAAGTTTACATAGAGCCCATCATAGAAAAATCCTAAAACTTACCCTGTTCAGTAATGTGTAACGTATGCCAGCCTATGGCCGCGCAACGTCCAGCGTATCAGTAGAGTCAAGGCGGGGAGGAAGCTGAAGGAGGTGAAGGAAAACATCCATCAACACGTGGAGGGAGGTGAACCCAGTGTTTGGGGTCAACCAACCCGTGGAAGGGCTCCTTACAATTTAAATGCAGGATCTTTCCTTCTCAAATGTACTACCCAAACACGGTACAAGGAGCCACAACATCATTATGCGAATGGGTATCAAAGTCCCTCCAATCAAGTCTAATCGCCAAAACTCGCTGCCAAAACGATAAAAAAAATCGCCTCCAACCCAGCAAGACTTCAGCTGAAGATCCCTCCCTCGATCCCTCACCCCGAGGACTGAAAAGCTCGAACTCGAAGAACTCGAGTTAGTACCGATTTGACCGGGGTACTCGGGCCCTTTTTAGATCGTGGGTGTTTTGAAACTGGCCGCCTTTCTCTCTTCATAAACATACAGAGGAACAACGTTATAGTTAGAGGATCTTTTCGTTTCGATGCTCGTGAGTTTTCCCCAGAACTTGCAAGGTACTCATTGAAAATACTGTAAAGGGGTTGGACCGATTGTTTGACTAACATTTCTTTTGTCCTTTTTTTAAATTAGTTTTCTTTTTGGAAATACATTTTTTTTGTCTTCTTGAGTTACGCCTAAGTTACTCCCGCTCGAATTTGAATTGGCACGGACCTGATTTTTCCTGGAAGGGAATTCATAGTAGTGGAATCGGGGCGCGTTAAGGTAAAGGTTGTTATTTTAACTTAATATTTGATATTTTCAGAAATCCAACCCACTGCGCCCCGTGCCCGTTACATTTGGCGCAGTCGGAAGGACATCAAATTTTGATTAGTTGATAAATAGCGTAATCAAAATTTGATCAGGAATCCAGAAAGTAAATTTTTCCGTTTGAAATATTTCTGGATTCACGGGAGTCCAATTCCGAGTTGGGAGTAACAGTTTCGGCTGGAACTCTTGTGAAAGGTAAATTCAAGAGAAAGTAACAAAAGAAGCATGGCTGAAGGGAAGGAAGGTTCCTCTTTGAATTCAGATATTTTTAGATCAATTCCTGAATTTTCGGGGGGAAAGGGATCAATTCCTGTTAGGAAATTTACAGAGAAAATCCAAACTGCAAAAACTTTGGTGGGGTGGGCTGATCCAGTCGCGATCGCCATAGTCCGACTCAAAGTTACAGGTCCTGCCCGGACTTTCCTCGCCGCGGACCCAAAAGCAGAAGGTGCCACAGAACTGAGAGATATCATAGAAATCCTAATTGCCCAGTATGAAAGAAAAGAGGATCTCACGACTCTTCACCATGAATTGGCCAGAATGGCGCAATTTTCGGGAGAGTCAATGAAGGATTGGGGGGCGAGGATAAAGAGAATAGGAGCTAGATTCATCAGAATCACCACAGATTCCTCCTTGCTTAAGGAATTTACTTCAAAGTAAATTTGAACAGGGTGCTAAGAATCCAGATATGAGGAGATATCTGAGACGGACCAAGTTCGATTCTTTCGACGACATGGTTGCGGCGGCAGACCAAGAGGAAAGACAGGCCAAGTGAAAGACCAGTGCTTTTTGGCGCAGCTCAAGTGCAACGCCAGTTTATTTCCTCTCGATATACATCTCCACGAACTCAGTCAGCGAGAAACCAAGTGTCTCGTCCACCGAGACGTCGCCAATCAACATTTCAGAGGGATCGTCTTTCAGAACCAGTCAATGAACCAGTTTCCCATTGGTCCCGCCCACCATATGTAAGAAAAGCCCAGATTGTCCAGAATGCTTTTCAAGGCATCATTGCCCCATGTGCGATTTTTCCTTTGACTTCCCCATCTCTTTTGCACATCCCAGCATTTCTTAAGCAATGGGCTTTTTGTTTGGTTGCATCTCAACCTAGTACATTACCATTCACTCCTTCAGAATTGTACCTCCTGTCTTTCTATCCAGTTCCAGCAACATCCCTGCCGCTGGGGCATTTCTAGGGAGGCCAAGCGTCCATCTGAGGAAAGTATTCTGTATGGATTCTACATGTTTTGAGTCACCTTGGCCCCAAATCTCAGAGCCATAGGTGGCAACCGACATCACACAAGCATCGAATATTTGTAGCTGTTGTTGTTTGTTACCATCCGTCGTAGTTGCTACAGAGCTTTTCTAGCTTGTATCTTTCTCTGGTTTATGGCTGGAGTCGAAGTGCCTGTTTGCGATACAACAACCCCTAGGTAATTGAATGAGCTCACTACCTCTAGACTTTCGCCATTATATGTCCAAGACTCTCGAGGGTTCGGCCGCCTGCCGTTCGATATAACTAGGATTTTTGTTTTTGTTACATTAACAGTCAGCATCTTTCTTTGCAGTTTAATCAGGGCGTTTAATCCGCATTGTAGGCCAATGGGCGATTGCGACAGGATGACCAGGTCGTCTGCATACAGTAAACATGCGATAGTAGTCCCATCAAGCGCAGGGGGGTGTGTTTCCGCTTGTTCCAAAAATGTGGGCAGGTCATTCAGAAAGAGAGAGAACAACAAAGGCGATAGCTTACAGCCCTGTTTTACTCCTCTTTCCACTGAGAAGTCTTCTGTGCTTGTATGTA
>CAJPEV010005798.1:0-13057 GCA_905338385.1 Darwinula stevensoni
ATGACAAAGGAGGTACCTTTCTGAATTGTCAGAGGGACGTTTTTAGAATTTATTTCCTTTCATGAGACTATTATTGCCATGAAGGTGATAGTAGGTAGTGTGGCAAGGAAAAAAAGGAAATAAAGCTTGAAAGCTGAGGGGCTGCAACAAACATGATTGATTGATTACGTGACAATGTAAGGAATCATGACCAAGAGATTGTAAAATTCTGGAAGGACCCATGTAATATTGAACCAGGGAGACTTCAATGAGAATGAGGATAAATTTCACCCACTGAACACAACAGTTCAGATTTACTGAGGAACCATTGCTTTCATTTGAAGGAATACTTTTCATTTCAGCAAAATTCTCAAATAAGTTCTCTCTTCAAGATGTTACCTGTCAGGACAAGAATAGGTACATAAATGTTTTGTATGTCGAATCTAGGGAACATCATCAGATTCGGGAGTGGCACCTTTGAGTCCCTTTTTTTGCCATGGAGAATAGATAGCATAAAT
Organism: Darwinula stevensoni; assembly: GCA_905338385.1. Taxonomy (NCBI): domain Eukaryota; kingdom Metazoa; phylum Arthropoda; class Ostracoda; order Podocopida; family Darwinulidae; genus Darwinula; species Darwinula stevensoni. Next base: position 498 of record CAJPEV010005798.1, read on the forward strand.
ATTTTTTGCATAAGGTAAACAACCTTTCAGTTGTTTTATGCACAGGAGGTTTTATTAAATGCACAGGATGAAGGGAAAGTCCAAGGGGACCTTTGGGGTCAAACAATCTCCATTTGTTTAGTGCTGCTGATATCAGGCTGATGATGTCATGCAAGTAGATGCTCCTTGGTGGCATGAAGATGATACCTTTAAGCAAATAAGTTTTGCGATGTTGGTTTGGGTGAGAGCCTGAAACAAATTTTTCAGAGGAATCAATCATTTTAATTGATTGTTAATTGTCTGCCGATTTTGTTCTTTGCTTAAAGTTGAGACAGACTGACTAATGAGGTACAAAAACTGAAATTTAGCTTGAGAGTATTTAACGATTTCATGAAATATGCCACTTTTGGAATGCATTTCCAAAATGTGCAAGTTTTAGGAAGGCATTTTTTCAGCACAAAGGGATGGGTTGGGAGGTTTCTTAGGATTTCTTTTTAGCTTCAACAAAATGATTCCTAAAAGTGAACTGTGTGAAAGAAAACTTTTATGCGGGATTTATTGGGTGGAAGTAAGGTATCTCTCTTCAAATTTGATTACTTTAATTCGGAAGTCATATCACAAAACCAGAAGTAACTTGTCTTATTGGTGAAGCCAAGCTGAATGGAGATGGTATAAAGTTTCTTGATTCTTGTGCTGACTGTCTACTAAGTCATGTAAAATTGGTGACTCACTGCGTTGCGGGACAACAGGGAGGATGGTAATGCACTGAGGGTCACCCTGAGAGAAGAGTAGGATACCTTGCTGGTTCTTATTCTCCTTTCCTCCTCCTTGAGGGAAGAAGGTCCCTGGAAAGCATTCGTGTTGCTCTGTGATGGGTGAGGTTTGGATAAGAGGATCAATGCTAAGCAATGTCTCAATTACAGGAATTTCAAGCTAGCACAATGCTTTTAACCCTTTCAGAGCCTGTGTCCACTGTTATGGACACCACATTTCAAATGTCTAATGATTCTCATGATGTTGTGTCCCATTGTCCAATACATTGGACATTTTTCAGCACAGCTAAACTCTGTGTGAATCTCTCCTGACAATAAATAGAATCATTCTTGGGAATCTCTACCATGGTATAATGCCTTGGCTTAATAAGTCCAGACCTTCCTAATTCCTTCCGATATGGTGAATATTACTCCTTTCGTCACTGACGTCGTAGGGTCTCTTCAGTCTACTGGTACAGTGTTTCTGACGGACAAGTAAGATTCTAATCGATTCTATCATGCAATATTTATGGGATATTAATATGATTCTGCTGCTATTGATGTTTGCTTCTCTGAGTTCTTTGTTGGAAATAATGCAGGTTCCCTTTGTGATTTGGATTACGTTTGTGATCCATCCCATGAAAATTAAAAGTCCCAGAGAGTTCCAGGAGTTGTGCATTGGCTTAACTGCTTTTGGTGACATGCTCTTCCTTAACAGGAGTTGTGAGGAAGATCTATAGTGATGTTCTGGACTATCACCTCTCAAGGGTAATAGGTGATTGGATTCACCATATTTCAGAGTAAACAGAAGGGACCAAGACTCAGAAGGAGTGAGTTCTAGTCGGTTTTGTTAAGAAAGTACTTTTTTATTCTATTGCTAATTGGAACCAAAATTCAGATATAGACGAGTGATTCATATAACTCTAAATTATTCTCCAACAAACCCATGATTGCCATTTTCATTCGCACTTGTCTGTTTAGTCCAGGGCAAACCATGGCCTATGGGCTTCATGCAATATCAGTGGCATCCTTTTGGTTAGAAGTTTGCCCACCCTTGGTCCGATCTATTTCCTCTTATTATTTCTTGATATACAAGGTGTTTCAAAAGTCACTTCCGTTGTTCAGACGACTGCCTCTAGGAAACCGATGGACACGACGTTGTGAAATTTGGTGTGTAGACCAACTTGACCATGCGGAAGAAAACGTATAGAGTGGTTAAAAAAAAACCGCTCTACCGTTTCCTATGGGAGAAACACAGTTTCATAAATGTAGCAAAAAAAATTCAATTCGATGCGCGATCGATCTTTCACAGTTACAAGGTGTTGAAATGGTTCCCAGTTTTTTTTTCAGCACCCCTGCCAAAGTCGTGCGATGCTCATTTAGAGGCGAATTAAAGATGCTTAGAGGTGGATCATTTCACATCAACTGATGTGATTGCCTGTGCTCAACCGTCTCATAATTCAATGAACTTTTCGACTTTAACTTTTCAAGGGACAGTCGGATCCAGTTGATACTTGACCGAGAGGTTCATGAGTCCAAAATGTTTTTTTTTCACTTCCGCAAGATGGCTCTGTATCACGATAGGGGGCGCTGCTGTTGACCGGGTGACCGAGGGTGATAAAAAAAAGCGCCACCGTTTTCAAAGGGAGAAAGTACCATCCTTGTATTCGAGTAAAAAATATAAGATTCATGAACTCTTGATATTGAACATAGAAGAGATGTTGAGAAGATTGTCTTGGTTTTGGTTTCTGGACAATTCTGAGTCTTGTATTGTCCCTTTACACAGTTTACAGGTGGGGAATGACACCTTTTTTTTAAATCATCCTCAATCATTCGGCCAACAACAGCGCCCTCTCTCGGGATACAGCGTCATCTTGCGGAAGTGAAAAAAAAATTTTTTAGACCTATGAACCTCAACTGTCATGTATCAGCTGGATCCGACTGTCCCTTGAAAAGTTAAAGTCGAAAAGTTCATTGAATTATGAGACGGTTGAGCACAGGCAATCACATCAGTTGAAGTGAAATGATCACCTCTAAGCATCTTTAATTCGCCTCTAAATGAGCATCGCACGACTTTGACAGGTGCTGAAAAAAAGCTGGCAACCATTTCTACACCCTGTAACTGTGAAAGATCGATCGCGTATCGAATTAAATTTTTTTGCTACTTTTATGAAACTGGGTTTCTCCCATAGGAAACGGTAGGTTTTTTTTTTACCACCCTACATACAGTTTTGTGCTGGCCTGTTATACATTGTGGTCACACATGCTGGCCTATGGTACCTTAGGAATAGGATGCATAGGCTGAAGGCATATTCAGTCAGTTTTTAACAGGTCACTACAATGCTAAGCTTGAAACAGAGTTCATTAGGCTCTGATATGAAAATTCCATGAATAACGAAGCAGCTCTCCGTGCTTACCGACGGCAACAAAGCACAAGACGAGGGCCATGCTTGGCTTGGCGGAGCATTTCGGAACATCACGACCAAATTCCTTACGGACTGGCAGTGTAGCCGATGCCCCAAGGAGTAGTTGCCTATCAACGCTGGTGGAATTCATCACTGAGGTCCTCCAGGTGACAAAGNTTTTTTATTCTATTGCTAATTGGAACCAAAATTCAGATATAGACGAGTGATTCATATAACTCTAAATTATTCTCCAACAAACCCATGATTGCCATTTTCATTCGCACTTGTCTGTTTAGTCCAGGGCAAACCATGGCCTATGGGCTTCATGCAATATCAGTGGCATCCTTTTGGTTAGAAGTTTGCCCACCCTTGGTCCGATCTATTTCCTCTTATTATTTCTTGATATACAAGGTGTTTCAAAAGTCACTTCCGTTGTTCAGACGACTGCCTCTAGGAAACCGATGGACACAACGTTGTGAAATTTGGTGTGTAGACCAACTTGACCATGCGGAAGAAAACGTATAGAGTGGTTAAAAAAAAAACGCTCTACCGTTTCCTATGGGAGAAACACAGTTTCATAAATGTAGCAAAAAAAATTCAATTCGATGCGCGATCGATCTTTCACAGTTACAAGGTGTTGAAATGGTTCCCAGTTTTCAGCACCCCTGCCAAAGTCGTGCGATGCTCATTTAGAGGCGAATTAAAGATGCTTAGAGGTGGATCATTTCACATCAACTGATGTGATTGCCTGTGCTCAACCGTCTCATAATTCAATGAACTTTTCGACTTTAACTTTTCAAGGGACAGTCGGATCCAGTTGATACTTGACCGAGAGGTTCATGAGTCCAAAATGTTTTTTTTTTCACTTCCGCAAGATGGCTCTGTATCACGATAGGGGGCGCTGCTGTTGACCGGGTGACCGAGGGTGATAAAAAAAAGCGCCACCGTTTTCAAAGGGAGAAAGTACCATCCTTGTATTCGAGTAAAAAATATAAGATTCATGAACTCTTGATATTGAACATAGAAGAGATGTTGAGAAGATTGTCTTGGTTTTGGTTTCTGGACAATTCTGAGTCTTGTATTGTCCCTTTACACAGTTTACAGGTGGGGAATGACACCTTTTTTTAAAATCATCCTCAATCATTCGGCCAACAGCGCCCTCTCTCGGGATACAGCGCCATCTTGCGGAAGTGAAAAAAAAATTTTTTAGACCTATGAACCTCACTGTAATGTATCAGCTGGATCCGACTGTCCCTTGAAAAGTTAAAGTCGAAAAGTTCATTGAATTATGAGACGGTTGAGCACAGGCAATCACATCAGTTGAAGTGAAATGATCACCTCTAAGCATCTTTAATTCGCCTCTAAATGAGCATCGCACGACTTTGACAGGTGCTGAAAAAAAGCTGGCAACCATTTCTACACCCTGTAACTGTGAAAGATCGATCGCGTATCGAATTAAATTTTTTTGCTACTTTTATGAAACTGGGTTTCTCCCATAGGAAACGGTAGGTTTTTTTTTTACCACCCTACATACAGTTTTGTGCTGGCCTGTTATACATTGTGGTCACACATGCTGGCCTATGGTACCTTAGGAATAGGATGCATAGGCTGAAGGCATATTCAGTCAGTTTTTAACAGGTCACTACAATGCTAAGCTTGAAACAGAGTTCATTAGGCTCTGATATGAAAATTCCATGAATAACGAAGCAGCTCTCCGTGCTTACCGACGGCAACAAAGCACAAGACGAGGGCCATGCTGGCTTGGCGGAGCATTTCGGAACATCACGACCAAATTCCTTACGGACTGGCAGTGTAGCCGATGCCCCAAGGAGTAGTTGCCTATCAACGCTGGTGGAATTCATCACTGAGGTCCTCCAGGTGACAAAGGAAATTGCCGAGACCGATCGTTTAGGAGATTCCAGCAGTGGCAAAGTTTCACGGAAAAGGAATCCCTAAAACCACATTTTGGCGAAAGTTACGACCCACATCGCACATGTTCCCTTACAGAATGCATTGCGCATTGCGTTTGTGCAGAAGCGGATCTAGAGTTCCAACCGAACATATTGTGGTCGTACGAAGCGCATTTTTATCTTTCTGATAAAGTTAACACAACTGTGCCATCTGGTCTGACGAAAATCCAAAAGCTTCCGTTGAAGAGCCGCTCCACGATGCCGAAGTGTAGTGTGGTGTGGTTTCAATGCCAGCTTCATCTTGGAGTCACATTTCTTTTTTTGAAGAAACAACGCCCACGAGATGGGCGTTATAATTACCGGTACTCGATACCGTGAATTGCTGATGACCAAAGTGATTCCTATGCCAATACCTTCATGGATATGGTGTGATGCATCAAACAATTTTCATGCAAGATGGTGCTCTACCACACATTGCAAACCCTGTGAAAAAAAAGTTGTCCAGAACACCTCCGGAGAATATGTCATCAGTCACTTTCAGCAACCCTAGTGTCACGTGGACTGCGTTTTGGCGCTGCTGAGGGATACGTATACACGTGGAAGCTTGCGTGGGTTCGCGCCAAGCCCCACGTGAACATGGAAGAATGTGGTGAACAGGATTTCTACGAGTATGGTTTAATCCCTTCAATAAGACATCCCCCAAGTGGAGGTCACCAGGATTTGGGGAAGTGGCTGGAGGAGCTGTTGGCTGGAAGCGAGAGAAGACTTTCGAGACGTTCTGTCGAGAAGTGGAAGGTTGGCAGGCGAGAATGGCTCCGTTGAGAAGTGTTGTATCGGCGGGCGTAGATGGCACCGTNGCTGGCCTATGGTACCTTAGGAATAGGATGCATAGGCTGAAGGCATATTCAGTCAGTTTTTAACAGGTCACTACAATGCTAAGCTTGAAACAGAGTTCATTGGGCTCTGATATGAAAATTCCATGAATAACGAAGCAGCTCTCCGTGCTTACCGACGGCAACACAGCACAAAACGAGGGCCATGCTGGCTTGGCGGAGCATTTCGCAACATCACGGCCAAATTCCTTACGGACTGGCAGTGTAGTTGATGCCTCAAGGAGTGGTTGCCTATCAACACTGGTGGAATTCATCACTGAGGTCCTCCAGGTGACAAAGGAAATTGCCGAGACCGATCGGTTAGGAGATTCCAGCAGTGGCAAAGTTTCACGGAAAAGGAATCCCTAAAACCACGGTTTGGCGAACGTTACGACACACATCGCACATGTTCCCTTACAGAATGCATTGCGCATTGCGTTTGTGCAGAAGCGGATCTACAGTTCCAACCGAACATTTTGTGGTCGTACGAAGCGCATTTTTATCTTACAGATCAAGTTAACACAACTGTGCCATCTGGTCTGACGAAAATCCAAAAGCTTCCGTTCAAGAGCCGCTCCACGATGCCGAAGTGTGGTGTGGTGTGGTTTCAATGTCAGCTTCATCTTGGAGTCTCATTTCTTTTTTTGAAGAAACAACGCCCACTAGATGGGCGTTATAATTACCGGTACTCGATACCGTGAATTGCTGATGACCAAAGTGATTCCTATGCCAATACCTTCATGGATATGGTGTGATGCATCAAACAATTTTCATGCAAGATGGTGCTCTACCACACATTGCAAACCCTGTGAAAAAAAAGTTGTCCAGAACACCTCCGGAGAATGTGTCATCAGTCACTTTCAGCAACCCTTGTGTCACGTGGACTGCGTTATGGCGCTGTTGAGGGATACGTATACACGTAAGCTTGCGTGGGTTCGCGCCAAGCCCCACGTGAACATGGAAGAATGTGGTAAACAGGATTTCTACGAGTAAGGTTTAATCCCTTCAATAAGACATCCCCCAAGTGGAGGTCACCATGATTTGGGGAAGTGGCTGGAGGAGCTGTTGGCTGGAAGCGAGAGAAGACTTTCGAGACGTTCTGTCGAGAAGTGGAAGGCCGGCAGGCGAGAATGGCTCCGTTGAGAAGTGTTGTATCGGCGGGCGTAGATAGCACCGTCGAGTAGTGTTGAATCAGCGGGTATAAATGGCTCCGTTGATTAGCGTTGAGCGAATGCTCCACGAATGCCACGAATATCCGAAGACCTCCACCTTTTAAGGGCAAGTCTGGGCGGAGAAAGTAGTACTCCGAGCCAAGGTGAAGGGGCTGGTAAATGCCCCATGGCGAGGGCGAAAAGGGGTGAAAGGAGGAGCATCAGGGGGCAACGAGAACATGACACTAGTCTGCAAGATCGCCTAACCTCACCCCAGAAGACTTATGGTTTTGGGTTTACCTCAAGAGCTGTATTTACCGCAATGGCCTCACCACATGCCACTAGTTGAAGGAGAGCATACAGCAGGTAGTCCGCTCCATACTCCCTAATATGCTTTGACCTTAACCTAACCGAACTTTTCAAATTGCTTAATTTGAAAAAAAGTACATTTTTAGGTTTGGTTAAGGACCCCGTTTCGAAATATGCACATATTTTTTATGTTGGTTTAAGTGCCGAAACTGGGCATTCCTATTTCACAGCGTTGTGTATATCGGTTTCCTGGAGGCGGTCGTCTGAACAGCGGAAGTGATTTTTGAAACACCTGTTCTTAGGTGATTGTGAGCTCCATTATTTGTAATGCCATTGTTTGAACCTCGATTTCGAACCTTGCTTTTCAGCTTCGAAGATACGATCTATCGCGTGCCACCCTGAGACATGGCCTGTGGATAAACCAAGTCACCGAGCTTTTTGCCTTCTCACGGATTTAAATCTGATGAAAACCCTCCGTCTTCCAAAGCGGTATGTATGATTGAAGAAAGATGGTCCAGCTGCTTCTTACATGTACCTGTACATATCCTAATAAGAAGTCCACCTCTTCCTTTTCACGAGAAACACACTACGTGATATTGATAAGCAAGGTATTATATGAAGAGGTATAATATATATTGACAAAACTAATGCGTGCATAAAATGGGAATGCCATTTTCTAAAGAAATTTTCTTATCAAAGAAAAGAAATACGAGGATTTGGAAGAGTTAAGGCAGGGTTTGCCAACCTTTTTGCCTAACTGGATCGCATTGCCACTAAAGGACCTACCACAGGGTGCATGACCAATTTTTTATTATTATAGCAATACACTACTTACAAAGACAGGGAAAAGGTGGCTCTCTGAAACGTCATACTTCGATAAGCGCTGCGGGTCGGATAAACTGTCACCGCTGGCCGGATCCAGCCCAGAGGCCGTAGGTTGGGCATTTTGATGCATTGAGACCCAAACGACAGAAGCAAACGGTCTCCACGAATACGGGCTGCGTAAGTACAGATCTTCTTCCATTTCGCCTCTCAAATGCGGGGCACATGAAGGGCAAGTAGAAGACGCGTGGGGGCGGATGCACGTCAATACCATTCAGCGGGCGACTTCTTAAACCTTGCCCGCTTGCTTGCCCTCTTTCAATGATTTTTACTTCACCAATGTGCTCACCCAATTAACAATTATTGAGTACCAATGCAGTTTTTAACACGCTGACCGCCACGGCAATGTTGGCCTATTGATTTTCCCATTCAGTGAGGCGCTCCAGTGCTCCTCGCGGTGGTCAACGTGTTCAACGGTCAAAGTTCAGCCTTCTTTAACCCAAAAATTCATTCATGAGACACTTCACCTTAATTAGGGGCTCCATCTAGTATTTTCCAGAGGATGGTTGCCATAGCAAAAAGCAGTTATCAAAATAAATCTGATGCCTTCGTGGCAATACATCTCGAAAATAAGGGCTGGCATGCACATCGGGGATTTTGTGAATGTTACGTTTAAAAGAATAAATAAACACGCAAGTAAAAACTCATAAGCGAAAGGGTTGGTTCTCATATCTCTCCTTTCCGGAACGTTCATATTAGAGGTTATCATATAATTTTGGTAGCTGATCTGTCCAGTTGGTAGTGTGTCGAAAAACAAATATTAGTGACGGTAGATACTTACATCTTTGCACCTTTCACCTATTATCCTATATTTTCTGATTAGATGGTGCATTTATAGGATTTGAAACTTACATATGCCTCCCTAGTAGCACGTAACATTGAAACATCATTGATTCAATGTTATGTGCTACTGGGGCTACAAGAGGGTCGAATGAAACACTGACCAACTTTTTTCACCACGTTTTTCTGAAATTGGGATGGATATCTTGAATTTCTTCAAGTATTTGGAAGAATGAGAAAAATTAGTCACGTCTCCAGTCTCCAGTTGAAATAATTTTCATCAAAAGCCTCAAAAATATTCAAGACAGATCATATAAAGGCCAAGATACATTTGGCGAGTACTAGCTAGGGAGTTCTCGCCAGCGAATGGCCAAGCTCAATTGACGAGTTGTTGCTTGCGAGTGTTAGTGCTCGGGACTGGGTAGATACATGAGGCTAGTGACCTCGGTAGTGCCCACCAAGTGTTCCTTGGGCTCAACATTGATTACGAAGAGTAACAAATTTCAGAGCAAAATCTTGAATTTTGAAACCAAGCACTACTATTTCTTGAGGCCACAATACACTTTGCGAGAACACGTAAGCGATTACACATCAGCGAGTTGGCGAGTGCGTTGTCGAACTTGGCGAATTTTCGCTAGCGAGTTTTAGCGAGTAGTAGCGAGGTGGTAGTTACACGTGACAAGTCACCCTTGCGAAAACTCACTAAGAATATATTGGTGCTTTGCTCATAGTGCTGATATCCGTTTCTATTGGGTAAGACGACCTTAACGATTAAATAAATGTATTCTTTTTTGTGCTTTGTTGTTATGTGGCATTTCAATCATGAGCACTTAAATGATGGGTTCGTTTCTGAGAAGATTATTCTGAGAAAATACAATAAAAAAGCGAGACTCACCAGATAATTTTTCCCCCATGAGAACAATGGGTCTTTTGAGGATCTCTGCTGCATGCTGGATTAGATGAAGAATTTTCTGATGATCCTCACCCTTGAAAATTTTCTGTTGATCCTCATCCTTGAAAATTTCCTGTATGAAGGAATATAATGACGGAATGCTTTGAATCTCAAATGCTTCAAATCTCAAATGCTTCAAATCTCAAATGCTTCAAATCTCAAATGCTTCAAATCTCAAATGCTTCAAATCTCAAATGCTTCAAATCTCAAATGCTTCAAATCTCAAATGCTTCAAATCTCAAATGCTTTAAATCTCAAATGCAAGAGGATCGGAATCTCTCAACATAAGGTAGCACGACTAAATCGACCAGAAACCAAGGAAACTTCATGAACTAACAGTTATTTTTATCAGAAAATGCAAGTCAATCCAAGGGCTCTATGAAGCAAGACTTGTTCTATGAGAATAGCTGGAAGTAGGACTGCACAATATATTGACATTGATCGTCTTGCATATCGTCGATAACACTTCCCTTGTTTCCCTATCAACTTGACCAAATGACTCGCGTGTTCCTAAGATCCTGAGAGCGATGCCGTCGGAAGTCCTGGTAGGGTCTCCCTGCTAGGGTCTCCCATGGCTGCAAGGTCGAGGGTGAGGCTCCAGACAAAGAACGATTCAACCTGAAGACCTCAACGGTGGGGCAGGCGGACGAGGAAGGAACACTTCTCAACGGCTGCGAAGGCGGACGAAGGCTGCAACGGAGGAGACACTGGAAGTCCCTAGTCACGGATCTGCACGCAGGCGGCGAACGTCAGATGGCCGTCTTGCACTTGGACTGAGACAGAAGTGCAATTCGGCAGCTACAATTGCGACTGAGCAGTCCTCTTCAGGATCCCCTCTGCTCACCTCTCACGGGGAGGGAGCTAGAAAAGGTGCCCTAAACATAGGCTGTTTCACCTTCTCCCGACTGGATAGCCGCGTCCAGGGGGACCACTCTTCCCGCGGTTGAAATCGCAAGATTAATTTTGCAACCTGGAACGTCAGAACTCTTATGAACAATCCCAATAGTGACCGACCAGAACGAAGAACAGCGATCATCGCTCGAGAACTCGCACGATAAAACATCGACATTGCCGCTCTCAGCGAGACCAGACGTGCTGTGGAAGGCCAAATGAAGGAATACAGAGCTGGCGATACATTTTTCTGGAAGGGGAAACCAAAAGACGACAGACGCATCCACGGTGTCGGCTTTGCCATCAAAAACAAGATCGTCAATCAAATGATAGAACTCCCTGTCGGTATCAATGAACGTCTTATGACCTTCGTCTTCAGCTGATCAATAGACAGTATGCCACGATCATTAGTGCATACGCACGAACCCTCGACGCGGAGGAAGATATGAAGATAAGATAATTCTACACCAACCTCGACAAAGCCCTGACTGCCATCCCAAAAGAAGACAAGATCATTCTCCTGGGGGACTTCAATGCAAGAGTTGGTCGCAACTCGGATCTTTGGTGCGGCACCATTGGGAGAGAAGGAGTGGGGAAAGCCAACTCCAACGGCATTCCCCTTCTTAGCAAATGCGCTGAGCATGATCTCGTCATCACCAATACCATCTTCAAAGTGACATGTACAAAACAAGCTGGAGACACCCCTGTTGAAAACACTGGCATCTCATCGACTCTGTTATCGTGAGAGTTTGTGATCAAAAAGACGTCCGTATCACCAGAGTCATGAGAGGAGCCGATGACTGCTGGACCTATCATCACCTCGAGAGATCGGTCATGTCCATCAGGATTGCGTAGAAACATCGCAAGCAGCCGAAAGGAGCCCTTAGGAAATTCAACATTAGAAGCATCCAAACTCATGGAACACGCGAGAACCTCCAACAATGTCTCGCCGAGAAACTTGCCGGCCTCACAATTGAGAACATCAACATCGAGAAGAGTTGGAATGCCTTGAAAACAGGCATCCATGAGGCATGCGCCGAAACAATTGGCTTCGTCACCCGACGCCATCAGGACTGGTTTGACGAGAACGACACCAAGATTCAAGCCCTTCTTGCCCAAAAGAGGAGAGCTCTCTGCGACTGGCTGGATGACCCCACATCCAGGCAGAAGCAGGAAGCCCACCAACGGCTCAAAGCTGAAGCTCAGGAAGATCCGAGACATCAAAAACAAATGGTGGGAACAGAAGGCAAAGGAGATCCAACAGTTCGCTTACAAGCTTGACATGCGGAACTTCTTCAGCGCAACTAAGACTATTTATGGTCCATGTTTCTGCGGACCCACCCCTCTCCGATCCCAATATGGTACCATCCTCCTCAAAGACAACGTGTCCAACAAAGAAAGATGGAAAGACCCAAACCCTACTAAATCGCGAATCTACGGTGGAGGGCAAAACCATCGAGTCCATCCCTCAGCACCCAATGAGAGACAACCTCGCTGATCCACCGCTCATCGAAGAAGTCCAACGGGCCTTGAAACAGATGAAGAAGATAATTATGTATTATTTCATTTTCGTCCTCAGTCAGGACAGTGCATTGGCATTGTCAAAATATGAAGAAGTACAGTCAATGGGGAAAGAAGTATGGTGTTGGGGCTGTTGGTTCACTCTGATGTGGGGGC
>CAJPEV010005799.1:0-13055 GCA_905338385.1 Darwinula stevensoni
ATTACGTGGGGCACAGCATGGGAACGGTGATGTTCTGGGTCCTCAGCGATCAGCGACCTGAATACAGCTGTCGCTTCCTGTCCATGCATGGGATGGGGCCCGTGGCCAGGGTCGATCACATGGCCAGTCCCATTCGGTACATCGCCCCCTTCGTCGATCAAGTGCAGGTAAGACTCGACGCAAATTGAATTCCTTGGAATTAGACGTGATTCGAAGAAAATGTGCCCGCAGTGGACGTGGAAGTTGATCGGTCGCCACGAATTCCTCCCTCACGAGCTGTGGATGGAGATGATGGAGAAATACTTGAGCAGGATGGGTATCGGGAACACAATTTGCAAGAACGCTCTCTTCCTTCTCTGCGGTTACGATTCCCATCAGTTGAGTCAGGTGAGGAACGGTTTTCGCGAGGTAAAATATCCGAATGCTGGTTCCGTATCATGCTGATTCTTTATTTTTAAATCTCGCATAAGAATCTGATCGAATAATAAGAATCTGAGGAAGGTAATTGAGGAATGGAGCCCAGTAGGACTAGGACTAGGAATCAAGTGCCACATATACACAGCTTGTAACAAAAGTCTGGATTCATATAGCGGGATAACATGGGAATCATTTCCCGTCTATATTCTCTGAAGCTCACAAACTAATTTCATTTAATTCAGAAACTCAAAAGTTACCTTACTCTCAAAATCTGGTCCTATTTGCATAGAAAGATTTTGAATGACCCATCGTGACCCAAAGTGACATTAATTGTATGGTATACTTTTAATCTTTCTCTTTCGAACTTTTCAAGGTTTGTTGGAAAATGTTTAACGCTTGGTTTGATCTAAACTGCTTTATATCTTTATATAAACATTTTCAAATATCCGTTCAATCCACGGCCAGCGGAGCGGCCGCAGGCTGGTATTATAGATTATACTCGTATATAAATATATTAAGTTGTTCATGATACCCTCCAAACGTATGCCTGGAGAGAGGAACACCCCGAAGGAAAATGGATTTCCATCCTCATTATTTAAATGGTCTAAGCATAGTATCAGCTACGAACTCTCCTTAAATATAAAAAAATCAGTGATTGAATATTAAGACATTTGTTCTTACAATGATCGTCTTCTTGATGAAGCACAAAAGACATCGACTAGGAATTTTCTTTCCCTACCTCCCCCTCCTTCAGCAGAGCCCATTAATGACCCCCCTTCCCCCTTCATCATTGGGTCATTCCACGCCAGATCGACCAGCGAGAAGGCTCGACCATCTCGGATTCTGACGAAAATCGCCATACACGTAGAGGAATCGATTTAAATAATAGAATTTCAACCAATTTTTTTTTCCCACAGATCTCCTGATATATGTATTTTAATAGAACCTACTTTTCCCTCCCACCGCCCATACGGACTGGAATTGTGAAACTGTTTCTGCAATAACTTCCCCTCTAAAGATATAAGCTTCATTCTGGTGTCATTTTAATTGTGAGATTGCCCTCCTTAAATTGATTCCAAGCACTATTCTCCTAAGCTGAAACAAGAAGTTCCACCATATCAAACAGTTTGATCAAGTTCAGTGGCCAATATTGACACTTTCCACCTCGGAAATTCTTTGTTCCAATACTTCATTTGAAAGTGCATGATATGTCATTACTGATGATACCAAATTCGAGATTGGCACTCAAATGGCTCGACGAGATATGAATTTTTGTATGCGGCAGTAGTGCTAACTTTCCACTTGCTCCAACACTTTGACCGACTTCAGTGACCAACCAATCCACTTTCCATTCGTGAATCCGGACTTATACAGTAATACATAAATGAAAAGGGCCTGCTGTCCTCTTTCTAATGATTCCAAATTCAAGGTTGACATTCTAGGGGTTCATCAAGCATAATAGTTTGACTGCATCGACAGTGTATTTATAGCTGTACCTGGGATTCACGGAAATATAGCCCAATGTTATGAAGCTCTATATGTTAAATTTTTGCTGGCAGAAACAGTTTCACAATTCCAGTCCATATGGGCGATAGGAGCGAAAAATAGGTTCTATTCGAATGCATATATCTGGAGATCTGTGGGGAAGGAAAAAAATTGTTTGAAATTGTATTATTTAAATCGATTCCTCTACGTGTATGGCGATTTTCGTAAAAATCCGAGATGGTCAAGCTTTCTCGCTGGTCGTTTTGGCGTGGAATGACCTCATTGTATTTATTCGGAAGAATAAAATTGAAAAATGGAAATATCAGCATGATCCTCTGCGGTGATAAAACCTATATAAGGCAAGAGGGAAGGGGAGAAAAGATGGTCTGTATTTTCCGAATTGCCAACGTTGCCGCCTTAATCAACATCCTCCCCTTCCATTGACGACAAAATGGACATATAACAGTACCGATATCGAAACACCGCAATACTCTCTCTAACGGAATATCGTGCAGTCGCAAATCAGTTTGGAGCGGAAGAGAACGAAAGCAGCCATTTCTGCTGAAGAAGCTCAAGATTTGTGGATGCGTAGGAATAATTTTCTTTGAATGTCCTTTAACCTATGGATATCCTTTAACCCGTGGATGTCCTTTAACCTGTAGACCGTGCTCGATCTGCTTTTGCGCCACACACCAGCGGGGACTTCTACCCAAAACATGATCCATTTCGCCCAAGGGGCGAATGCCAAGAAATTCCAGCATTTCGACTGGGGAAGAGCGAAGAACATGCAGTTCTACGGCCAAAAGGAACCTCCCGAGTACGACTTGTCAAAGGTCGTCACACCCACGTTCCTCTATTGGGGAAAGAGAATGCCAAGAAATTCCAGCATTTCGACTGGGGAAGAGCGAAGAACATGCAGTTCTACGGCCAAAAGGAACCTCCCGAGTACGACTTGTCAAAGGTCGTCACACCCACGTTCCTCTATTGGGGAAAGAACGACTGGCTCGCCAATCCCACAGTACGTTCATCGTCGTCTTTCTCAAATATTTCAATAGGAACATTTCATATAACCTTTCTTCGATATATATATATATTTTTTTTTTTTTTTTCAGGACGTGGAGTGGTTATCAAACCGATTACCGGCGTCGAGCCTGATCGGTTGTTACCCAGCGAACTTCAGCGCTTGGAATCATCTGGATTTCCTCTACGGCAAGGATGCCAAGAAACTTGTCTATGACAAAATCCTTTCCATGATGAAACTATTCCAGAAATAGAAAGGTCATTTCGGCTCGGAATTGAACATACGGAATCCGTAAATATCATTTTTAAATGTTATTGTACCGGTACTTTCATGTTTTACCTGTGATAAAACTAATGGAACTTCTCTGTTCATAACTCAAACTGAAATTGTGTGCATGAAGTTCTCCTCACTCTATTCTGTCTGAAGGAAGATGTCCAAGGGACTAGAATAAAATATATATTCTTTGTTTTCTATAAGGGAAACTTTTTTATTTTATGAATATCGTATGGAAGATTGATGTTAAAATGTTAAAAAAAAACTGCACAATCCCTGCTTCCATTTAAGAGACTCACAATCGACGCAAGATGACGCCAAAGTAGCCGCTATAGTGAGTGAAAACCTGAAACAGCTGATTTAGTCCACAATATTTCCTACATGGTAACTGATCCTACTCCACAGACACCACTGGGAAAGACATTGAAATTCTTTAAAAAAGAAAAGGTCTAAAGAGGTAATCCAGTCCAAAGGGTCTCCCGGCTCGGAGCATGGAGGAGGGATGGTTCACACTTCTGGTTGACTCCATGGGAAATTTGCAGAATTTTCTCATAATAACGCTTATCGATGGATGGCATATAAGTGTGTCCAAATCCTCAAGGGAAAATGGAATCGGTAGTGTTGGACCCCAAATGGAATATTCCTTGAGCATTCATTGATTGTTCCTATGGGCTACTTTGGCGCGTTTATTTCGATGATATAAATGAAAGTTGCAATAGCATTTCTCCAACGCTCTTGTGTTTGCTGGGGTAGTTCCAATGGGTCTCAGTCGTCACTAGGACGACTGAGACAAGGAGGGACAAGGGGAGTCGGTGTGACCCTTCTCAGATCTGGGCAGAAACGCGTTTTTGGGGAGTAAGGGCTCGGAATGAAGGGCGTGCTGTGGTATGGGAAATCGTATAAAATGATTAAATCGCGTAATCTGAAACCGAAGGAATTCACCGAAAAAAAAAATTTTCGCGAAAATAGCTCGATTGTGAGAGGAGACATTCAGGCTGAAAGTCGTCGCATGCCGGTTGCAGAGTGACGGACGTCCTGGCGACGTTTCTGCAATGTCGCAGAAACGGTCAGTTATGAGATGGCACCGCGTGCGGTGCGATCGTTCCTATGAAATTTACTTTGCATAAATGCATTTACGATGTTTAGCCCAATCGCTTCACCTGGGGTCCACCGGATACCAGCCTCCCAGATCACAGTGGTATGGTTCATCGTTCATTAAATATATTGGCCTTCATCTCAGATAGAAAATCACCTTGGACGAGGTCAGCATGTAATCCTCACGCTTGCGTGCATGATCGGCACAAATACCTGGCTAAACTTTATAATAGCGATGAGGGTCTGGAGTGATAGCGAGCTTGTTCTCTGGCAGGGGACCCGGTTTATAGAATTTTATTCACTTTCGTCGAGTCTAGACAACACTCATTGCACAACCCTCCCCCCCACACCTGATTTTTTTTGTACCTAATTTTTTTTTTGATAAATGTATGGTCTGCCCTGCTGTCATGCGGTGGACCGTCACGTATGTGACGGTCCACATGGTGAAATCTTCCCAACACCAGGGCTGGCAGAGTGCAAGCTGAGCGAAATATGTTTTCAGGTGTCATCAGTCATTTCAGGGCCTTATCATGGGACTTAGTGACAGGAGAGGAGGCGGCTGATCTGTGGAATGGTGTTAAAATTGGTATTTATGGATGGGGGGGGGGCAGACTTTTTTCTGGATGAACCGGGACAGTTTCAAGCAAATGCCGGATTTTTTGTCCTCGGAATGCGGAAAACCCGGGACACCAGGAAAATGAAAAGGGAAATTCAAACAGGGATACAGCCTGATGAACCGGGACAGTCCCAGTAAAACCGGGAAACCTGGTCACTATTATGGATGCATGCATTTTATTGAGATGGATATTGAGAACGGTGGGAGAGTAGCTTCAGGGGTGGGAGAGAGCGGCTTCAGGGGTGGGAGAGAGTGGCTTCAGGGGTGGGAGAGAGTGGCTTCAGGGGTGGGAGAGAGTGGCTTCAGGGTTGAGAGACTCAGAGGGCAAGGAACAGCGGATTTCATTCATACTATTATTTTATTTATTCATGTATTCCTTCCTTCTATGCAGGATCGTGAGAAGACTCAAGACTGCAAAAGAGAAAGGGGAGGCATCGGGGAGAGACAGCGAGGAGATGGGAGGGAACGAGACAGCGCGTGGGGAATGGGGGGAAAGGGGGGAAAGGGGGAGACGGGGGGTGCTCCCCCCTCTGCTCCATGGCGTGTCAGGGAGGAGATGAATTGGAATTCCAACCAAGGCATTCCACGATTTTTAAGCTCCAATACGACGAAAATCATACATGGTATCCCAGAATTATTATTGAGGGTATTAGCTTGCATGATATAGGGTATCCCAGAATGAACTGCATATCGAGGGTTTCGTATTTGAGCCGCCCTGTCCTGGGTCTCCGCAAACTTAACTTAACCATTTTGAACTTATGAATGTTAAATGTAAATGATTTTTTTTTACGTTCCTTATTCAACTGTCCACCGTGAAAGATTGACCACAAAAAAAAATAATTCCAAAATAGACCACCGAGCCTCAAGAGTCCTGTCAAAATTTGAAATACTTCCCATGAAAATGAACTCTGGAATTGCCAACCCCCGATGAGATCGACGTCGGTCGGCCGCCGTGCTGCTTCTGGCAATTCCAGGGTCAAGAATAGTCAACGTAAGAGTCCGCGGAAGAATCGACGATGCGAAAAGGGTATTGCAGCCCGCGGGGAGTTCCCTCAGAGGGAGTGCGTGGTCCAGCTGGGAAACGAGAGATCTGGCATCCCTGGGCCGGGGCGAAAGGACCTCGGTTCCGGCAACTGCGATGATCCGGTGCATCTCGTTCGCGAAGCCTGCTTCGAAAAAGATCCAACTTCGTAGAGGAGGCGGAGTGGGACCGAGAGGTTGCACTGCGGTTGTTTAGCAACCTGACGTGTGTCGCCCGTCTCCACGTTTCTGCAACTTTATTATGTCACGTTCCGTCGTCATGAAATAACGTTGACCGTGACGTTACTTGGACGTCGTGTGTTGCTTGGGAGAGCATTCCGCTTAGTTTTTTTTTCTTGCAAATAAACGATATTTAGTTATGACTTCCGGTCTGTTTTCGTTTTCACACATACGTCGGTTTGAAAATTTTCCATTGCACTAAAATTCGTCAAGGAAAGAGTTAATTGAAGGTCGTATTTTCCGTCCATTCGAAACGGCAAAATAAAATTCGGGGTAAAGAAAATAACAAATGAAGGAATATGAATTTCCGTGATCTCACTGACAACCTGTCTGTCACACCTGTCTGTCACACCCGCCAACCTGTCAGTTCGCGCCGAAATCGGCCTGTCATTTCCGACTGGAGGAAGAAAGCAGAGAATCCCAATAGGAAATTTCTCAGCCGAGTTCTCAGTTCAATTCCTTCGCGGTCGGATTTTCTGCAGGATCGTCCGGTTCTGGTTTCTTCCGTCGCTCTTTTCGCATTTTCCGCAATCTTCCGCCGAGCGAAACGTCGAGCGTCGAACCATCATCATTGCTAAAATCGTACACGCGATTGCATCGAGTCCGGCCAGCATCCCGATCCAAAAGAAACATTTTTTTCCGAGCGCGTCTTTCTCCCATGTTCCTTTTCCAGTCCTTGGCCCCATGCCTTAGAAAGTAATTCTCGGGGAAAAGACGAAAAACAACTGTGACGTCATGAGGTTCATCGCGCTTTCCAGTGAGGCCGAGAGAGACCCCCCCCTCCCCTCCGCCCCAGCACGGCGCTTGTGAGTGCGAGGGGCAAGGAAAAACAATCCAATCACCTCTCCTTCGGGTGGGATCGCTTTTCGAATCCCGGGATGGCGCGGCCTCCCCGATCCGAAGTGGAGAATTTGCTACTGATAATCCATTCCCATTCACGACGAAACTTTGTTTTTTTTTTTTTCAGGAAAAGCCAAATTTCTGTAATCATCTTGTCAGCGGATTCCGATCGCTGGCTTTTACTATTTCTGAGAAATCCTCATGCCTCTATGGTTTTCTTACCTGCATGTGGAATAAATTCAGCAAATTCAATTGTAAATCCTTCGTTCCTGATGGCACAAAACTCCTAAAATTCCGATTCTGTCCGATTAAGCTAAAACAAACAGCGAAAGAGGAATGAAAACCATTAGAACTCGAAGTCCCTGAGCATGAAGCTAAACTTCCCTTGAAATCACTAATTTCCACTGACTTCACGTTAAATGAACGCAAAAACATGGGACTAGTAAAAATGAAAGGAAAAAGGAAAGGAATGAGTTTACCAAGAAACCTTGACAGCGACCAAAGAACGCCAGCAACACTGCACGACAGCAACACTGCACGTGAAAATCCCCGGGAAGTTGAAGCGGAAATCCCCAGAGGCGGGAAGAAGCCTCCTCCCCTCTGCCCTCCTCGGTCAGTCTCGTCCTGCCTCTCGTCTCGCTTGCGTCGCTCCGCTTTTCTTCTCGATCGAGGAGCTCCGATTGACAGAACGGTGAGTGGTATCGATCTGGATTGTGAATCTGGGGTGCTTTCGTCCTGATGTTTCGGGAATTCTTCCTGGCCGAGGAAATTACGGAGAAGAGTTAGACGGAATAATTTACTTTCAATTTTTTTAAATTAATTATTTAGCTTTTGGATAAAAACGCTTGTGAATTCACTTAATATGGAAATTCTCACAACAAATTTTACTGGTGCATTGCAACTTTTCATGGGGCGACCCTTCACTTTCATGAGAAGCGTAAGCCGTTGCTTACATTCAGGTGGACGATGTTGACGTAGATTCATTCACAAGTACATCATGAATGAATATATGGGTGGATTGTAAGAAAAATAATTTATAAATGTTTTTTGGTTCCGTTCAACATAAGAGTTCAGCTCATCCGGAATAAATCATAATAATAATTATCTGATGACTGCTTCAGATGCAGGATCCTTTCTAAATGAAACGAAGAAACATAAACCGACTCTCCACTTTCGATGGCATTTTCGCAATATCGCAGATGGATGGAGGAGAACTTATAACGCCCAGCACCTTGCTGCATGAGAAAGAGAAATGGAAAACGAATCTGGCCCGCCTTCACAGCAAGATTAGCCCCAAGGTCGGACGACCGAAGCCCATCGATCTAATAGTGAAATACGTCGGGTTGGGTGGAGATGCAGGGGACACCAAGATGGACGTGCCGTATCGCCAGCTCGAGGGACTGAGCGTCGAGGAGCTGGAGGAGCTCAGGCAAGATATTGAGGCGGGTGATGGGCCGATTCCCAGTCTTCTGAGGAAATTATTTGGGATTTGAAGGATAAAGTTTTTTTTTTGGTGGACCGTGGAAATCACGGCCTGTCTGTTCTTAACTGTTTGACCCCGTGTTTGGATTTGATCGTTTCATCTCCGATGAAACTTGCAAATCGACCCACTGTGCTGACCTTATTACCTTATTAATCCTAATTAATACGTTTTACATACTCCAGCGCAAAACTTCCTCGGTGGGGCCGACGGGAAGTATTGATGAGAATATATAAAAATCAAGTGTGCACTTCGGTTTCGATTCCGGTTCTTCCTCAGGTGTACAAGAAGCTCGATAAGTGGAACAACGCGAGATTTTGGACGGACATGGCCATCATAACGGAGGGTGAGCTGATGAAGCGGGCACCGCCATCGAGGAACAAATCCTCGGGAGCCCAAGAGGTCGATGGGGAAGCTCAGGCTTTCCTGTTCAACGGTATGTTCTGTTTCCCGTTTTTTTTTTCCGCATCTAGCATGAGAGAATTCAAACCGGGGAACTGAAGCTTCGGAAGCGATGTCCCTTCTTTCAGAAGATTCATGGAAGTGATGGACTCATTGCATCCGTAATTGCGGGTGAAGCCACAAGGTTGGAAAGGGCATTTAACTCGCTGCGTGTTTCTGTCGCTGCTGTCTGTCCACTCGTTCGCACGTCTAAAAACCTGACTTTCCAGTGAACTTTCGTGAGGCTCGCCATCATAAGTTGCCTTCTAAAAAGTGGACAACTATTCGCCTTGATCCAGAAGGAAAACGTCATCATATAAAAATTTTCTATTCCTAGTGCTGATGGCCCGTGCTCGACTTCGGGACCGCCACCAAGCCAGGCTCAACGAGCTGCCTCAGACGAAGAATGGGCAAATAGTGAACGGCAATGCGTGGAACGGAAAGACGAGGAACCGTTTTTTCTCCCAGCCTTCTCCATCTTCTCCCTCCAAGGCTCCTTCTTCGAAAGAAGTGGGAGAAGAAATGGCTGAAATAAGGTAGGAACTTGTCTAAGCTTTCTGCTCAGAATGTGTCCTCCATCCTCACTTCTTATTTTGCTTGTCATTTTCATCCCTTCTTCACGGATTTAAAGGCAGGGCCGGCCCTAGCTATTTCGGCGCCCTGTGCAAAGAGACTTCCAAACCTCCCCCCCCCCCCCCCAACCTATGATGGAGAAGGGTAAATCCCTACCGTTCAAATTGACGCCGAAACGGAAGACATTGTCACTTTCTGAAGTAAAACTGAGGGCGGCATCCATTATTGCTTCGTATATTTAGTCACGTTTCGGCGCCCCAGGTTAATTTTGCGCCCTGTGCGGGGGCACATGCCTAAGGCCGGCCCTGCCCGGTCACCCGTTTTCATTTAATTGCAACATCCTCACTTGTCTGTCTTATCCCTCTCATCTTGCTCCTTGTACCATATTGTTGTTTTCCATGTCCTGCAAGCTCGATGGGAAGAAATACAGGAAATGGAGACTTGAAACTAGTTTAATCCCTTTTCCAATCTTCCTTCTACTCAGGAATGCCATTATCAGTGTAACAACCCTGGCTTTGTTGACAAGTAAACCCCCCAACTAACCTCGGGCTCTTCATTGTCCCGCGGATGATGACCGACTCTCAATCACCGTTCACGACCTTATGCAGAGCCATGATGCAGGAGCTGATGGCGGAGTACGAAAGGCCACCAATCAGAAAAGATGCAATATGAAGACAATAGACGTCTGCTGTTCATAGGCAATATGCAACGAGATGGAGAGCGTGGATCCACGGGATCCAAGACTGTCGTCAGTTTCTCATATTTTTTCTGTCTTCTTTCCATGAGGGTTCCTAGACCTATTGGATCCTAATTTCTAAGACGATATCGACGGCAGCAGGAAAATCGTGAACTTTCCAAGAAGCGATCCAGTTAGAAATCCGTGAAATCTTTCCCCACAGCCAGAACTGATTGCGAAGCACGGATACCCCGTGGAGACTCACACGGTGACAACATCAGACGGATACATCCTAGACATCCACCGGATCCCCCATGGTTCGAGCGGAACAGGCAAGGGACCCCGGATCCCCGTCCTCATCCAACACGGCCTCCTTTGCTCCTCGGCTGACTGGCTCGTCAGCGGACCCGGAAAGGCACTCGGTCCGTTTTCTTCCTCGTTTTCATTTTTCTTTCAGAGAGCAACTATGCCTCTGCAGGAACCGAGGAATTTTTCCCTATAATGTCCAAAAGATATCGAACGGGACCCTCGTAAGTGATGCCTAGATTCGTATCGGAAATCCATTTCGTTCATGGTTTCGCATAGTTGATATCGATCAAAAAAGCTCTGAATGGGCTGCGGCAAGCCGTTTGGGTTAGAAGCGGGACTAATTTTAACGAGGGCCTTAAACGCAATTTCCCGTCCAAATGAAAGGACTTGCCTTGGAACTAATTGTTGCACACTGCTGCAGTTTCGGATCGTCCTCGGACTTTTCAAACGACTTCGAAATGTTGCAGAAAGTCTCTGAAGACATCGTTAAGGATTCGCGTGTTATTTCCCGTTTGGAAATTTTCCAGGTTTCATTTTGGCGGATGAAGGATACGATGTTTGGCTCGGAAATGTGAGGGGAAATAGGTACGGGCGACGCCATCGCACCTTGTCCCCCCAAGACGATGCTTTCTGGTCCTTCAGGTATCGCAATGCAGACGTTGGAAACGTTCAGAACAGTGGTCTGTGGTCTACAGTGATGTTGTTGTTCTTCAGTTGGCACGAGATGGGAAAATTCGATCTGCCGGCGATCCTGGACGCAATGACAGAGAGGACGGGGCAGGAAAAATTGCATTACGTGGGGCACAGCATGGGAACGGTGATGTTCTGGGTCCTCAGCGACCAGCGACCTGAATACAGCTGTCGCTTCCTGTCCATGCATGGGATGGGGCCCGTGGCCAGGGTCGATCACATGGCCAGTCCCATTCGTTACATGGCCCCCTTCGTCGATCAAGTGCAGGTAAGACTCGACGCAAATCGATTTTCTTGGAATTAGACGTGATTCCAGGAAAATGTGCCCGCAGTGGACGTGGAAGTTGATCGGTCGCCACGAATTCCTCCCTCACGAGCTGTGGATGAAGATGGAGAAATACTTGAGTTGGGTGTGTCTCGGGAACAGTATTTGCAAGAACGCTCTCTTCCTTCTCTGCGGTTACGATTCCCATCAGTTGAGTCAGGTGAGGAACGGTTTTCGCGAGGGAAAGTATCCGAATGCTGATTTCGTACCATGTTCACTCCTTTTAAAATTCTCACATGAGAATCTAATCGGTCTCACCCGTATTAAGAAGGTAACTTAGGAATAGAGCCGACAAGAACTAGGACTAGAAATCAAGTGTTACATATAGGTCTTACACAGAGTGGAACTAAAGTCAGGAATCATTGGGGGATAAAATGGGAATCATTTCCGGTCTAGATTCTCTGAAACTCACAAACTAATCTCAGTTGATTCAGAAACTCAAAAGTTACCTTACTCTCAAAATCTGGTCCTATATGCATAGAAAAATTCTGAGTGACCCATCGTGACCCAAAGTGGCATACATTTTCCGATTCACCCAACCTGGACCAAGGTATCCGAGGGTGATGGAATATTACAAGCATTAAAACAGAGTGACCAAATATTGTCCAGTGTGGCACAAAGAGACCTACGGTGACCCAAGGCGACCCGTGATGACCCAAAGTAACCCATATTGTTCTATCGTTTTAACATGTTCCAAATTTTTCTACTGTGATACCAGTATGCTAAAATTAAGATGGAGTTACAAAATTTGATCCAGTGTAACCGAAGGTGACTCAAGATTACCCATGGTGATCCAAATGACCCACATCCCTTCTTTCAGAAGATTCATGGAAGTGATGGACTCATTGCATCCGTAATTGCGGGTGAAGCCACAAGGTTGGAAAGGGCATTTAACTCGCTGCGTGTTTCTGTCGCTGCTGTCTGTCCACTCGTTTGCACGTCTAAAAACCTGACTTTCCAGTGAACTTTCGTGAGGCTCGCCATCATAAGTTGCTTTCTAAAAAGTGGACAACTATTTGCCTTGATCCAGAAGGAAAACGTCACCATTTAAAATTTTTCTATTCCTAGTGCTGATGGCCCGTGCTCGACTTCGGGACCGCCACCAAGCCAGGCTCAACGAACTGCCACAGACGAAGAATGAGCAAATAGTGAACGGCAATGCGTGGAACGGAGAGACGAGGAATCGTTTTTTCTCCCAGCCTTCTCCATCTTCTCCCTCCAAGGCTCCTTCTTCGAAAGAAGTGGGAGTAGAAATGGCTGAAATAAGGTAGGAACTTGTCTAAGCTTTCTGCTCAGAATGTGTCCTCCATCCTCACTTCTTATTTTGCTTGTCATTTTCATCCCTTCTTCACGGATTCACGGCACGCATGAAAAGATTTCAAGTTAGGCACACTAGAAATAATAGAAGTAATGATTTTGATAAAAATGAAGACTTTCACCCCATATGTCCATTTTGTCGTCACTGGAGGGGGAGGAGGTTCATTAAGGCGGCAACATTGGCAATTTGAAAAACAAACCCCTTCTTTTCTCCCCTTCCCTCTGGCTTTGCGTAGG
>CAJPEV010005800.1:0-13052 GCA_905338385.1 Darwinula stevensoni
GGAATTTTTTCATTAGAATTCAACATGAACATATGGCTTCCACATAGTCATGCTTTATTCAGATACTCTCATCTCTACCATTGAAGTAAAATAATAAGGGAGAGTTTCGCAACAAAGAGAATATTTATGGAAAAAATGAGGATTGAGGTAACCCCGGTAAGGAATTAAAGAAACTATAATTTTCAGCTATCCGCTTCAATGGTTTTCGCCTGATAAAATGGATCACAACCTGTTCTTCGATGTTCTTCATTAAGGGAAGTGGATCACCCAAAATAACAGGGTGTATGGTAAATGAGTCAATTCAAATTTCCTGAGGCAATGTGCACCAGGAATCACCCTAAAGTGGGAGAAGTGAATGGCAGAGGTACGTCCCACAATCCAGAGCTGGTGGGGTGGTTGTCAGCTTGTGTGTAAGGAATGGGAGTTGTATGGAAATTAAAAAATTTCTAGATGAAGTTCATCAAGTCTTCGTTCACGTTTTTGAAATTTGATGCCTCCTCCTCAAAAGCGATATTTGCTCAGCAAACGTTTTTGCATGAAATATCATGGCTCACCCTTTATATTAGGTGCTTCCACGCACTTATAATTCACGACTGAACATCTCATCCGCATGCCTTATTTGATTTGTACTTACTATTATTGCACGTTCTACAGGTTTCAATCTCATCTCGGAGTTCCCGGCTGGATTCCTTAGCGACTCGGAGAACTTTCAACAATTTCTTTGCTACTACTGTTCCTTCGGACCAACATTGTTGGCCAATTCTTTGGAATTCCACAGTGCAACCATCCAGTTTATAGAATTAGAAGGCAATTCCATCTCAACTCTTGAGGTGGATGCAATCACAGGTATGGTCTCTCCACTGCACCCACATGTAGTGATCATGGTGATCTTAATGCATGTCGCCACCACCTCATTCGGTGCAGCACTGTTTGTACATGTTCTTTCCGCTCGTGGATGCAAGAGAGATTCCCGTCTCCGTTCCAGGTTTCCAGTCAGACACAGTAATAAATTTCGATTTCAATGACATTCGGGAATTGACGGAGGAATCCTTCCGCCCCTTGCTGGAGGTGCTATCACAGGGAGATGGACACATCTTTTTGATAGGTGAGATCCTGCTTGCCCACAATGTCCTACGATTGAGCACTTCACCCTCCATTCCTCTGGCTGTCTGTTTTTGCAGGTAACCCCGTCCTGTGCGATTGCAGTATGGCCTGGGTGGTGCTGAATCCCGACTTCCTGGCAGATGTGAATGGTCACTGCACCGATGGAACTGATTTTCAAGACCTGGATCCGAGCATTTTTCAGGACTTCTGCATTAGGAGAGATCCTCCTACGGCAGGAGACTATTCCACTTGGATCAATTCCGGAATTCCAACAATAAATGGACCTTGAGTCCCAGAAATCCAAAATGGGCAATAATATCGGAAGCCTCTGAGTTGCAATCGATTTTGATATGCACTTAAGTTCAGAACGAATTAATGGATTGAATCTGTCCATGTGCTTTTGAGATATTCGCTTTGATCCTATGCTCTTCTTATTCCTGGATCTGCAGACTTTATTTTCTTACTTACAATTTTCAGGAAGTTGGAGGCAAATCGAATCTGCAGGTCTGTATGCATGCTTTTGCAAGATGTGAGCTCTCCATTATTTAAAAGGCCTTGATACTCTCCGTGATTTTCACCAGTTTCTGAAGTTCAAATATGACCCTGAAAAACGACTAATTTTATGGAGAATGAATTTTTGGGAGGACCAAATGATCCAGGATGTCATCTGGAATAGGAAACATCGAAAGACCCTTACATTTATTTTTCTGATCAACTGTTATTAAGAGTGAAAACGATATTCTGAAACAGGAAAGAGCACAAGGTACAACTTATTGGGGAAGCCTGTCTATGTTGGTTTCTCTAGCAGCACGTTACACACTCACACGACCGAAATTACGATCGACAATCTCGGAGAATTTAGAAAAACCATGATAATTTTGGAAATGTAGTACCTAAAAGCCAAAGTTAAGACGTTCTACCTCAACATATTCCCTGTAACCCCTGACATGTCCTAATTCGGCGCACCCCCACTTCCATTTTCTTACTCACGCACATACACATGCGTGGAAACGAAATTTTTGCTCGCTGGAGTATTATTCGCCCCTGGAGTATTGTAACATTTTGTTTCTTATCCGTGTTCGACCATTGCTAAATCCTCACATTGTCTCCCAATGAGAAACATTCACCTAATTGAACTTGAGCTAACCGTATTAAATATCACATCTTTAAATGCCACAGTAATAACTCCACAGCTCTCCTTTACGGTATTTACCATTTTAAATTAAATGTTTCATTACAGGGTTGCTAATTACTCCCATTAGGCGCTAATTATTCAGGCCTCACTGCATATTCATAATTATTTTTACTATTCATTTCACTTATACCTCCCCTTGTATTCATAGATTCTTTTTCTTTGTAGTCATTTGTGATGTGAAACTTTAGCAATTTTCCAGGCAGTCTCCTGGATCGATGAGACTCCGTCAGAGCGTTGATTTTGGGCACATGATGACATTCCCACAACGCGAATCCGCCAAGAAAGGGGGAAATGATGCTATTCGTCTGCGACGGTTTCGCACCGACAGCTAGCTCAGCAGCTCTGGTGAAAATTTCCGGGGGTTTCATTAGGCTTCGTGAAAACCGAAGTTGAAGGGTGGAAATATTTGCCCCGTATGGAAATGCGATTCTGAGTGATTCTTAGCCTACTTTCTTATGAAATAATTTTCGGCACGCAGTCGTTTATAGGAAATCGTCCAGTAAGGTGACTGGAGATTTTTCCCTGCACAGTAACTTGGGCGATGTTCCCATTGACATCCAGCTCCACGAGGCGGAAGGTCTTATCTGCTCCATTGCGAAATGGACGGAATGGAATCCAACGACGTGGAAATCCTGAGGGATTTCCTCGATCACAGAGGTGTGGAGTCAGAAATGCGTCTTACCCTCATCATTCAGACAGAGAGGCCGACTAATGTCGGCCTTTCTGTCTGAATGTCATCAAGTTTCACAGGAAGTTCCGTTAAGTCGCTGCTTGCTATCAACTTTTCTTCCACGATGCGAAATACTGGCGCAATTTTTGGGGGTAAACTCTTTACTAGACTCGATATCACCTACTCTCCACCGATAAACGTCTCCATCGTGCGTCATCACGCCATTGTACTGCGATCATGTGCCTCCAATGCATCGAGAAGGAAATACCCATTTCACTCGAAAAGAAGCTCCTAGTCTCCACAATCCTCCAAGCCAAGGCCCTCTCTCCAAGCCCTTTCCCAGGCTCGCTCTCCTTGGAGATGCAGGAATGCCTAGTCCTCCGCTTGCGTTTCGTCCTTTCTGGATTGTCTTCTCGGTGCACGCGGACAAGCGCCGCATCCCGATCCCAAGGGCATTTTTCTATGCACTTTGAATGCTATGAGTTCCATCTCGTAGCATTCTAAGGAGAAACGGCTCTCGAAATTCAAACAGACATGCTTTCAATCGATGATAGGAGATGCATTCACTCATCAGGGAAACCCCAATCGCCTATATGCAAATTTTCAGCTAGTTTCGCTCCTTGGCATTGAAGAGAGAGCGCCCTTCTAATTTGGAATGCTAGGGTAGAATAAGGGAAGATTTTGAGTTCGCCCGAGATGCGGATCGGGTCGAAAGGACCGATCTGATCCGGGCTTCGGGCGTGTAGCAAGGTCGGCGATTGAGTTTCTGGCCGAGTGCGGGCCATGTTGTGAGCACATAGCCCGGGAAGGCGTTGAGGACATGTGAGGAACATGCGAGGAACGTACGTGCTAAACGTCGGGGCTGTCACACTTAGTAAGTCCGTGGATGCTGGTCCAGCCGAAGGCCTTTCGTTTTCGGTCACTTCTTCCCATTAATCTAGTAAAGATGAAGTTCCAGTTCCTTCTTATTAGTAGTAAAGTAAAAGCAGATGCAATAAAAGCATATATCACAATTGAAGGCACTTCCTCTCAGGTGAGTTATGGGTAATCCTTGCCAAGTGAATACAGAGGAGAAGGGGCCCTCGACCTGATTTTGGCCAATTTCTTTATGTCCAATGGAAACAGATATACGAAAACTGTTTGCTAAAATATATCTGTCATCATCGCCATGGGCGATGACGACAGATCATCTAATCTCCCAGGAGAAGTGGACACAATCCGCGAACTTTGGAACTTACGTGCGAGGACCCTATAGTGAGTGTTCTCGCTGAAAATCGATGGGATGTGAAAACTGCAGATGATTAAAAAAATTTTTTTTGGTGCAAGAAAACCCCTAATTTTGACATTCAATGAAATAGTGCATACATATTTATTGAATGGACATCTGAACAGAAATAAACTAAAATAATCGATTCCGCTACAGTGACGATTCACAAAGTGTTGAAAGAAATTAAGGAAATGCATATCCCATTCTTGAAATTGACAAAATCAAAATATCCTACAGAAATTCGGCAAGTTTTTTCCGTGTTTCATTTTCTCATCAGTGTTAGCGAGCGCTACAGTGGATTTTAAACATCTAAATCAATGGTGTTCGGTCTTGTATTCGATACCGGTGACGTTTCGAAGTTCATTCATTTAGAATCAGAAGCTAGCCGGTGCACGCGTGAGGAATCATCCCGACGGAACAGTGAGAGCCGGCAAGAGGCATTTCTCTATATTTACAAATATTGGGATTGGAATTTCATGCATATCGGAATCATTCAAATAGGATTTTTTTTCATTCAGATGACGGGACCGAGACGAATGAATGCGAAAATATCACGCCGTTGTCGTACCGCTTATAGAAAATAGTAAGCGCACCTGATTTCTCTCCGTTAACAATGCCGATACGTTGAACAGTCGAGAAACAATTATGCTGCTGGTGTGTTGCCGCTAATGTTCATCCATTTGTGAAAGTGCTGCACACGTATCTGACTGAGCTGAAAACTCCCCTATCCCCAGTTAGCGATCGTGGACTGAACCCAGGAAAAGAAGGCAGAGGCCTTGCCGTAACCGCTTGGGATCACTGCACAACCTCCCAAGACGTAGGAGGCAATCCCGCTCACGAAGGCTCGACCTTCTGCGTATTGCACCACCAGGGGTCCGCCACTATCTCCCTGTTTTGGGGAAACCCCCAAACTCATCAGCCCAACCTCATTTATTCGAGTGTTAATCACTTGGTTTCCCCTCTACCCGTCTGTGATCTCCCACACATGCAACCCCACCCATCAGATGAGGAACAAGTACTATTTTTATGAATTCTTTCTTAGGATTTTGCAAGGCAAAGACGTTTGGCATTAATTTCTTAGTTTTCGAAGGAGCACATAGTTTTGGAAGGCTCGTGGTTTGGTGAGTATCCAAACTATCATCGAAAGCAACAGCTCTAAAGTCAACGATTCGGTCTAGGATGGGGGAGCGAAGAAAAAACACTTTCATTTAATGCCTGAAAATAAAGGGAAATGTCTCGCAATACAGTGTCCCTGCAAAGTAATTAAAGGATGACCTTTTTCGCAGAAGAATACACTTTATTATTGGAATCAACATCTTTTAAGTCATTGACAGGAAAGTGACCACGTTCTTCTTTCTTGTAGCGTGATTCTCACATCTGCAAGGGACATGCTGTTGGTCCTTGCTCTCACTAATGAACTGTGCTTGATGTAATAAAAGATCGGGAGACGCTACTTAATAATTATTTAACCTCTTATAGCATCAGCCAGGCTAAACCGCTGGCATATCTTGTACTTCTAAGAATACTTGTTAGGTGATAATCAATATATTCATGTTTAGAACATGTGGATATATCTGAGTCTGTCTCATTCCACCGACAGCTTATAATCCCATCACCGAGTTCCAGCATGGATTATTGAACGAATTCGAGAAGATAGAAGCATTTTCTTGCTTTAACTGCGCCCTTGGACCAACTTTGAAGACTGGGTCTTTGGAATTTCGCAGTCAACACGTAAGATCCGTTTATCTCGAAGGGAATTGCACGCAATCACTGGTATGGTTTCTCCTACATCGAGTCTCTGCGGGAGTCATTTCCATTGCCACAATCTCTTACGGAGGTGAATGTAGTTACTGCGAAAAGTATTTCAGTCAGTTAGGACCACACTGTTTCCTGCTTTCATTCCCGAATTAAATGCTGAAACGATAATATCTCTCGTGGACAACGAAATAAGGGAATTAGAGGAGGAGATTTTCCGTCCGGAGGTCCTCGCAATGGGCCACGGGCTTATCGATGTCTCTGGTAAGTCACAAGACACCCGCAACGTTCTTCGATAAAGTCTACAACGTTCCGATTCCATGCATTCCAGGAAACCCCGTGGAGTGTGACTGCAGCATGGCCTGGATAGTGCTTAATGCAGATTTCCTGGCAAGCGTGTTAGGTCAATGCCCCGATGGAACTGTTTTCCAAGATCTGGATCAGAATGACTTTCTAGACTGCATTCGGTTGACAGACGAAATCTCTATCCGAATGGATTTCGATTAGAGTCCTTCAATAAATTGACTAAATTGATTAAATCTCTATGCCGATCATGACACAGCGGAAAACCTTCGTACATAATTAGGGCTCAATCCAACTCAGCGCTTCTTTAATCATGTAATCCGTCCCGGAATGGGCTCTCTGTGCCATGCACTTCATCTTTGATAACTAACAGCAAGAGAAAATCAGTTTTGCGTTAAATCACATGATCTTGGTGGCCACTCGACCAACATTCTCCTATCGACAAATCTGCTTGTAAAATTTTCGTCAATTCAGCGGCGGACTCTTGTGCCTCGGTAGGCATGGGCCCATCATGCATTAGTCACAATGTGCCGTTATTAAAAAATGCTAAACATGCGGCCGTAATTTATTTTTCTTCAGCACACTGAGATACGTTTAAGTGTCCACTGTGCTATCGAAAAAGAACGGTCAAATCACTGCCAAAACTGTGATATCTGACTTTGAGTTCTCTTCAATCCGAATTCAAGAGTCTCCATTGCCCAATTAACTCCATTTACGCGATTAACGCGACAATCAAGCTTGAAGTTGAGACCAGAGCATTTTTTTCGATTGGTGTCTGAATGGTCGATTTGGCTCAATTACAACAGAAACACGCCGACTTTCGAGGATTTCGCTCGACGGCTTCAACTCTTGCAATTTTATCGCCAGGCCTAGAACTACATTTAAAAAAATCGGTAAATCGAAATGAAATACTTCTCTCAGTTTTCGCTTTTCGATTAATTTTTCTCAAGAGAAAAAGACATGAACTGGATTTTCGATTTATATCTCTCGCTTCCCGACCGTGCAGGGTCGCCTGAATGGCGTTCGAAAAACCAAAATGCTTCAATACCCGAGTCGGAAGGGTGTTTTGAGTGGCTGCGCATCGTCTAGACACATGTTAACCTCCATATTCCACTTCATAGTGCCGAGGAAGCCCCTCCCCTCCTTCCCCTCCATGAACCCTCGGGGCAATGCATTGACAGCCAAGGGATTCACACGCAACCGCTTGAGTGCATGGCCTCTTCGCCACTTCACTTTCCCTCCGACCCGTGCGAGTGGCTCGTTCGTCTCGAAGGGATTCCCATGTAACCGCTTACTTCGTTCTTCGAGTCCAGTTTCAGACGGTGTTTGTATTCCGTTTGGTGCGTTGGTGGTGCAACACATATCGCCGACATGAGATTTGACTGTTAACTATGGATATTTAACAGTCCTTTAAGAATACACGGATTCCTATGGGAAAAAAAGAGCCCCTTCGCTAAAAGCTCCGTTGTCTCCCTTAAATGAAGTTCGTGTATTCGGGCTTTAAGCTCAAAAGCCACTATATTCCCACAATAGGACATGCAAGGCAAATTTCGATGTGGCTGAAGTTCATCACGAAATGTTCTATGCGGCAGAAGCCCATAATATCCCTGACCTATACACGTGAATTTGTTTCATATTTGACCTACATAGAGCAGGAAAGTACAGTGAGACGTTTTTCTTGTTTCAACAGTTTGTCTTGAGAAACTCAAGGAATGACTTTTAAGTGGTAAACGTGGGAACTAGAGAGGCTTTTACCTTTTACCCTTTTACCCAGCTATTCCTACTGCCCCATGCCATCGTGCAAGGCCATTTATATAGAAATAAAAACAGGGAATGATACTACGAGGAGATAATGAAAGCCTTTCTTGTTATTAGAGCCCAGCATTGGACTTCTCTTAAGCATTTACTCAGCTTATGGATCTAACTTCCATGAAATTCCAGAAGAGCGCCGGGAACACATCATTCTTTGTCCAGTAGAAGCTTAGCATTAAAAAATTGGTCTTAGTGAGAGCATAGACGCAAATATTAATAGTCCTGGGTCTGTCTGTCATCCCCTGACATAAAGGAATAGTGGACATCCTAGTCATTCATATCGCCAGTCGCTTCTTCTTAGACACCAGTTCCTCACTTGAACACCATCTGCTCATTGTCATGGCAAAGCGTTTCTTTGGCAAATATTTGGTAGATTGGTAGGCCTAATTAATCCTCGAAAATTCGTTGAATCTGCAATCGTTGATGGCAGATTCTTGAGGGATCTGCAACCTTGGTCGACCTAGACAACACTTCGAAGTATCCTGAAGTCCCTGGCGGAAGCATCCACACAATTGCAGCAGCCAAAAACCATACATAAGAAGCTCTCCCATCTTGAGGAATGCTTCCGACGATCTCATCATTCTCGCCAGCTTCGTTGCGAGAAACAGGAAAGCCTTTCCCCCTTCCATTTCACTTACGGGAAAAGTGAAGCGACAGTGTCAATATACTGTAGGTCGGTGTTCTACAGTAAATGCGCGAGGCTTCTCTCTTTAGTCATACGGGAATTTCAATTCTCTGTTTGAAGAAGCGGTTCGGTAGGGGGGGGGGTTGCATTTTCATGGTGGTTTAAGAAAAAGCCGAAGTCAAGCCTTGGTGAAAGGGGTGACTTTTGCTTTAACAGATGACAGAAATGAAGACTAATGTTTCATGGGGCATATCGGGCGAGTTTTCTTTCTTTTACTAATTAATAACTAAATAGACTCAATACATGAAGTACGAGATAGCACCTCTTGGTAGAGAAGCTTTGTGGCAGCATCTGAGTTACTTCCCGTTACTAATTATTTTCAATACACTTCTATGGCAGTATTATCAATCTCCAAGATGACGTCACAGAACGACACTGGGGCTTTCCCCCTTGCAGTCACCTTTCGCCCCCCCCCCCCCACCCCAACCCGGATTGGGGGTGGAGATATCCAACTGTGTTAGATAGTATCGATTACTATCCTGACTGATATTCACGAACCACAGACTGCGCGTTAGGTCAAAAAATTCCGCTCATCACTGGATGGAATGACACGGGAGGCTAGAGAGAAGACCCACATCAACTGCGCACTAATGCAGCATATGAATAATGGGGACTCAGACGGAGTGGAACGCTATCTTATCAATGCTTTCAATAAAAATGTTTTCTTCGATTCGAGCCAGAAGTTAGAGGCCAGCATGCAGGTCACAGAGGAAAGTTAGTACATTTTTGCGCTAACGACAGGCAACGAAGTTGCCTCCCAAGGATCAGAAAGAGAATTTCAGTCAGAAATGATTAATAATATATCGAATCTTCTGTCTCTACCTTTCTCCTCAATCGATCCTGGTAATATTTTCATGAGTTATGGACAAGACATGTGTGAACCATTTAGGTACTATAGGAACAAAAAAATCTACCCCCTTGGATCGAAATTCCACTTTATAAGTGTTGCAAGGAACCTCGAGAAGGGGCCTTGGAGCCGATTGCTGACTCTCTAAGGTCACGTCATGATTTGCGGTCAAAGGTCATGATTTACATGCCTCTCTTGGAAAATCTGTATCTCCCCAACCCTTGGTCACAGAAACGTCAAATTTCACTGCAGAATATCGAGCAAAATATGTATTACTCTGACGGGGTTGAATTAATCCTCATTCGTTGCAGTGAATCTAACGCCAAGTGGAAAATCCCTCATTTTATCAATGATTCGCAGCCTACACTAATCTGCTTGTGAGATTAAGCCTTCTTTGCATCATTCTCAAGATGTTCTACCTTGAAGAATATTGGCAGGAGCCAGAATAATGCCTAGTCGGATTTTTTCTTCCTATGTGAATGAGTATTATCTATCCCCCATAGGAAATGAATGGAGTGTCTTTTTTTAAACACCCTATATATTTCAATTAACACCCTCCTCACCATTGGGAGAGAAGGTGAGGATGGTGCTAATGGTAATTTCCGCCCCAATACGTCATTAAATTTTACGTACTCCAATGAGGAAGTCCGAATATTATTTTGGCAGGAGGCATTCCTAAAATAAATATATCAAGTTGAAGCTAAATAAAAGTTAATGTAACGCATAATTCACAGTAGCTCTTGGCGCTGTCTCTCTCGCAATAGGAGAACTGGAGCAAGTCTATCAATATGTTATAATTTCTCCTCAAAACGCAACATTCCGTTTTAAATTTCAATCTGCCGGTCGTTGGCATTTACCAACTGATAAAAACCCTCATCAGGGACCAGTTTCAGCCTGTCGTCAGGCGATAGTCACTCGACCTCGGCTCCTTTCCAACAGGCACATCTGACTCAAGATACATAGACTATATCAGATACAGGGCGTTTCATTTAAATTGTACATCTTTGAACGCTCATATCAACCATGGAAATATTTAATTATGTGTTTCATAGGCTTGCGTGACATTGTTGTATATCTTTCCGGTTACACTTATTTATTCTCTTTTTATTTCCATTTTATTGCACGCCCTGCAGGTAGTAATCCAATCTCAGAGGTCCCGGCTGGATTCTTCAGCGGCCTGGGGAACTTAGAGGAATTTTATTTTCAGGAAGTTCCAATCGGATCAACATTGATAAACGGATCATTGGAATTCCTCGGTGCACCCATATCAATAATTGATATAGGTCGTAACTCCATCTCAACTCTGGAATCCCATGCAATCACAGGTATGGCCACTCCTCTGTGCCCACTTTGAGTGACGATGAAAATCCTCTTTTTTAAAGCCACATACCATGGGGTGCAGGGCACTTACTGCGATACGTTCTTTCGGCAGTGGCTGCAATGGAGTTTCCCGTCTTCTTTCCAGGTTTGGAATCTAACACAGAGTTAGATATTCGAGATAATGAAATCAGGGAATTGACGGAGGAATCCTTTCGCCCCATGCTGGATCTGTTCTCTCTGGTGGAAGGGATTATCAATTTACATGGTGAGATTCTTCTTACCACAATACTCAATGATGCAGTTTTTCGCACTCCCTTCCTTTGGTTATTTGTATCGCAGGCAACCCCGTGGAGCGTGACTGCAGCATGGCTTGGATAGTGTTGAATCCGGTCTTCCTGGAAAGTGTCCTGGGTATATGCACCGATGGAACTTATTTCAAAATCTGGATCCAGACATTTTTGAAGACTTTTGTCTCAGGAGAGATCCTCCCATGGCAGGCGATTATTCCACTTGGATTGGTTCCGAAAAGATTCCAGCAATAAATGGAATTTGATTCCCAGGATTACTGGGATAATGAATGGATCTTGCAATTCACCAGCCGGTAGGCTGATGGCAGATTTTTTTCCTCATGCCCATCGGCCCGTGCCGGAGTCGGTGTCGTATGATGTTTTTCTCCCAATAATATCCCCCCTTCCTTATTGGAAGTCATAGAACTTCGCCTCGTTCCTTGGCGGACGATTTCAGTGCCTTTTAGTTTTCCTTTTACAATGGTATCTATTTGATTTATTTGTTTTAATCCCTCTTTCCTTGTTATTGCCAGTGATGAATTTGTCTTGTAATGCATTTTGGCACAGGCTGCTTTTTGTCCACCAACACATTGCAAAGAAAATGTTTTGTCATCAGTTTATCGCCAGTTCCAGGGCTTTCAAAAATGTTCCTCGAAAATCGAGAGCAGTTTTGCCTGATTTCGAAATGGAATGGGCATCTGAAAAATGATTGTGTAAAAAGGCATTTCAGACGAGAAATTCCAGAGACCTTCGCAACCTATCCGAACTATTGAATACTAGCGAAACTCGCTATGGTCGCGCCTTCTGCGCTTCATTACCTTGGATAGTGATTAATTCATTCATTTTTTGCGAAATAGGAAACACATTTAAAATACGTCTCCATTGAACTACGTGACATATGGGGTCGAAAGTCTTGATTTTTACCAAACTCTTCACTTCTATGACTCTGTGTGCTTAACTTTTAATCTTTTCTTGTGTCCATTTTAGTAAGGGTGGAGAATACATTTTGAAATACTTTCCTCCAATAATCTACGCTAAGAAGACATACTTAAAAAGTAGGACTTTTCCTGTAATCAGCCATTAAACAGGAACTTCTGAAGGAAGGTTTATATTTTCTGTATATGTTTCGTTGCATAAAAAAAAGAATGAATGAGAAACGTTTCCTCCCCAAAATGTGTACCCCCACGGCATGTACCACCAAAGTCGGATTTTTATAACTCTGTATCCCAAAAGGTACATCTATAAAAAGTTTCAGATTTGTAACCCTTTTGGAACATGGTTAGAATTAGCGTCAGTCGGTCAGTCAGTCACCATCGTCTATATATCTAATTAGCGAGTTTGTTTGCCTGAAGGGCAAACAAGCTCGCTATGGACGCGCCTTCTGCGCTCTGCGATCTAAGGCTTCTGTTTCCGATGCTCACCTCTACTAATGCGGTCAAACTCATTTGTTCATGGGGTCAATTCTCGCTCCTTTAAAGGTGTCAAAGAAAATATTCGTAAAGATGCCATGTCATTTGTAGCATAAGGATCACGAATTAACATTTGTAAGTGTGCCGTTTAGCATTCCATTGGTGGATTCAATTCCTGTCTGTGGTCGAGGCACTCTTGATAGCAAATCAATCTCCAAAAAATTAGGAGTAATAGCAGCCATATGACCAAATAAGCCACTTGAGAGTTTCAACGCTAAGATGGCTAATATTAAAGATAAAGAGTTCAGGAAAAATGCAATACATTAGATCCATGCCCTTGGGGCATATTACGAGGAGCCGATGTTTTCAAGTATTTTTTTTGTCCTGGCGTATTGAGC